>CANDYH010000609.1:0-24810 GCA_947396885.1 Heligmosomoides polygyrus polygyrus | reverse complement strand
ATCACGGCAGAGAAGTACTGCATTGAAATTGAAGAAATGATGAAAAAGTTGAAAGATATCCGGCCGGCCTTGGTAAACCGAAGGCGAGTTCTCCTTCTGCACGACAATGCTCGCCCCATGTAGCACGAATGACGTTGCAGAAATTGAATGAGCTGAGCATTGAAACTCTACCACATCCTCCGTTTTCTCCCGACCTCTCCCCAACAGACTACCATTTCTTCAAGCATCTTGGTGACTTCTTGGTGGGGAAAATATTCAAATAGCAACAGGATGCCGAAAGTGCCTTCGAAGATTTCGTCAATTCCAGAACTTCTGATTTTTATGCTACTGGGATAAGAAAGCTTGTGTCACGTTGGCAAAGATGTGTAGAATCAGAAGGTTTTTATTTCGATTAATAAACTTGGCTACAAGCCGAGATATTACCTGTTTAAATTTACAGTGGTTCAGTGCCATTTATTTCGTTACAACCTAATAAATAGTTGTCCAACCAGTAAGCGTTAAGGTGCAATTCGGAATCATCGGATACTTCCTGTTTGTTCGACGCTGACGGAAAAGCATGTGAGCGGTGAATTCGAACGGTCGCCCACGACACTCTTCATCATGCACGACTCGCTTCCAGACGATTCGAGGTCGGAAAATTCAATCTCTCTTTCTGCTGAGAAACAGATCCAATACTTTGTTGTCACACCTGAAGAAGAGCGCTTCTTAACTTTTTTAAGCTCAAGTTTGAACGACAAGACAGTCGCTGTGGAAAATTTCGGATCACTAAAATTGATAGACGCCCAACGTGCCTTCATTTCTTATTTCCTGTTCGTCCTCAAATGTGGATGGCCGCCTATCTTAGTCGGCCATCCACATTTCAATGGTTTCCTCCAAGCATTTTTTCATTTTCCACCAGAAACTCAAAAGTCTCCTCCACTTTGATGTTTAATGCATAGCGTTTCTCTAGTAGGGGTCAAGCGATACCATAAATTTAGCATTGTCATTCATTTTAAAATCACCTCGCACAACGAAGTGCTAGCCAAGTTCTTCTCCAAACGCCAATAATTGATCGCGTGACCGGGGCTCTATTTGAAAAAAAAAACCAACTAAATTTATAGGCGAACGTTTGGAACTTCAGCTCAATGACTTTCAATATCGGGTTCTACCATTTATAGATGAATCAAAAGCGCCAAGGTGTAGGTCTCTATTTTCTTCTTTGTCGAGATCTTGCTCAATAACTTTTTTTGCTAGATCGCGTGCTTTTGAATAGTGATTATATACTATAATACATTTCTATTAAAAAACTTTATTTTTACGCTACAGAACTTCCTCAGGCAACATTTCCTTCAAACGTCGTTAGTCGAAAAACGCGTTTTTTCGAATATTCGAATTTGAGTATTCAAACTCGAATACTCGAAAAACGCGTTTTCCGACTCTACTCTAATTCAAGTCTTCAAAAAATCGCGTTTTTCGAATGGATCGCCAGCGCATTCTACTTCTACGGGATGTCGTGGAGGCGACATGAATGCGTATTTGGCCATACAATGACTTGCGGTAGCCATGAAAAAGTCAGCGCTCTATCCTTTCCAGACAAGTCTGGTACCAACTCACCGACCCCGGAGGTATGGAAGGCTTGGTTGCCCTGGGCGGGAAATCCAAACCAGGAACTTGGCATCGGGTGCACGCGACAGTCGCGCCTCCTCCGACTGCGCCGCACGCGCCCATGTCAGGTAATTAGGATCTCCAAAACAGTTATTTCTTTGAATCATGGTTATAGATCGATGCCGGGATACTGAGCACCTCATCGATTCTGGTCACTTCTCGAAAAGCCTTTCTGTCAAAAGGGAGAACTTCCACAACGTCTCACAATGTTGAACGGCATAAATTTTTCCATGCAGAATCGCTGCAGTGGTGAATGACCTATCAAGGACACCTAAACATGATCGACAGAAAAACTATCAAATGATTGCCTGATCGATCTGTGACGCGTCTTATGATTTATTCCCTGCTACGAAGCCTTCCCATCGGCCGTCATACTCACGTGACTCCCACCACGATTGGTTACCTCCGGGAGAAAACCGATAGCACCGATGAAAATAGATAATATAGATCGATATCGATTGCCCGATCGATTTGTGACGCTGTTTTCTGAATTCCGTTGCTCGTTGGAGACGTTTGGATAGTTTCCGGTGTGTTATGTACTTGTTTTACGCTAATTTCATGCAGCTGCTTTCTGCCAGTAATTTTTGACACAGTGGCGATCGACAGTTCTTAGCGCGTCCTTATACAGTATGAGAGTTGTTTCAGATCGCCTCAGGGTACGGTCATAGAGGTTAATTTGATATGGACTAATTTTGCATTCCACTCAAGCTATTTTGACAGCTTCGCTGTAAACGTATAAGCATAAAGGATGAAGGACAGCAGAAGGAAGGATAATGTGATTTCTTGTTAGGGAGGTGTCAAGCACTCCACTTTTATTACTGCGCCAAAGCAGCCGAGGAAGAGTAGGATTCTTAACTGCGGAAAAACTTGAAAATGATTATTCGAACGATGTTTCAAAGGGGTTTTACTTGTCCTTCAAGCTGCAGTTAGGAGTCTGAGACCACAGGCCATCCAATGTCTGCAGGATGGGCGTGAGGGTCAACAGGCGTGCGCTTCGGTCTTGTGCCACGTTCGTTCTCTCCTTGTGCAGAACAGTGCCTCATGGGGCCTGGTGATTTTCATCACGCTACTTGGTTCTGTTTCTCCGTAGTCGCTGAATGCTCTGCGTCTAGTTTTCGTTTCTACAACAACTACAGTTCCGGAAAAGCTATAAGGTGAAAGACGGCGTCAGTGGGTCGTTTTTGAAATTCGGCACATATCCTACTTCTACGGATGTCGTGGATGCAATTTGAACGCGTATTTGGCTTAAACAATGACTTGCGGTGGCCAGCCAATGGACAAGCCACTGTTTTATCCTTCAAAAGGAAATCTGGCACCAATTCAGTGGCCCCGGAGTGATGCAAGGCTTGCTTGACCTGGGCGGGACCCGAATCAATAGCTTTTGTTTGGAGTGCACTCGACAGCCTGCGTCTCCTGTTGCGCTACCATCCACCTGCAAACATAGAGTAACGTGAAACTATAATATCTCTTCCCTTGCCTAGGTCTGTGCCTTTCTCCGCTGACGAAAACAATAATAATTGTTAAGCGGGCACCAGCCCGTTTAGTACCAACGCCCTTGCTTTCTTTGTTCTTTTACAGTGTCACAGTGCAAAGACTTATTTTTTCAACCGGCTGTTGTCGATCAATTTTATCGATTTGTGCTCTGAGTTGGCCATTAGGAGTGGGAGTCGCGTGATATGTAGGTCGGCCGTATGCCAGACTTCACAAAGGGAGGCGGTGTAGATATGTAGATACTGGCTGTTATTTATTGATCAATTTTTGTTAAGTTGACCGTTTAATCAATTGGCTGGAGAATAGTTGCATTTACAAGTTCACAGCAAATTAGAAATATCTGTTTCTACTACTTACTTAGGCGATTCACCAGAAAAAACGGATACCGGCATTCATGGCTGCCCTATTCCAAGCTACCTGTAATAAATTTTGTGGCCGCAAAATTGACAGTGTGATATTTCACGTTTTTAGATGAGCAGGACAGATTTGCTACAGATTTACATATAATACTTCGTCGTCAGTCCTTTTTTTGCTGCAGTTAGGAGAAAGAATTGTGCCATGAAAGTTATTGAACAATCGTTCAGCCACCAATTCCAAAAATGATCGTTTTGAAGTGACTCTCAAGCAGAATGTTCCCCTTAAAATGTCTTGTACACCTTTCGTTTGTTTCTAACGAGCATCACTTTACAACACGCAAGCACCCCCTCCGAGAAGAATCCGTATTCCTGTGAACAAGGTAATTAGACGCTTCCATAAGCCCATTGATCGTACTATGTGTATGCTCTCCACCTCATTTTTACGATGCACAAGGTGGTTTATAAGAGGCCTCTCGATAAAAACTTCGTGCATAACTAGGAAAGGATCCGTTATGTATTGCTTCCACCTTTTCTTCTGAGCTGTCGTCTATCATGTCTATCAGCCTCGTTTTTCATTCAAGTTCGAATACTCGATAAATTGCGTTTTTCGAATGTATTCGAATTCGAATACTTAGAAAAACCACGTTTTTCGAATATATTTGATTTTGTATGCTCAAAAATTTTTGGCTGTCGAAACCATTCGATTATTTGAAATTTTTGCGAGAAGATAAATATACTTCATATCCAGCAAACGTGGGCCTGCCGCCTTGAGGAACTAAGCATTGCAGGTGTTTGTCGATGGCAGTAGCGAAAAGCGCTGATGAGGCGATGGGTGGAGCGTTGCGCAATCAGTGCAGCGCTCCACCCATCGCCTCATCAGCGCTTTTCGCTACTGCCATCGACAAACACCTGCCATGCTTAGTCCCTCAAGTTCCTCACCGCACCTGGTGCCCTAATGGCTGCGCTGATTACGCAACGCTCCTCCCATCGCCTCATTAGCTCAGGTGACATCCGGTGGACAACTCGAACTCTCATCGGCCGGACTCGCTTAGGAGATCCATATAGTAAATTTGGAGGGTACATTTATAATCAGAGTTTCAAGCTCTTTCACATGGCATAGGTCTCTTCCCGAAGTTCCATGGGAGGTTTAAGGCATTCCTTGGTTAGAAGGTCTATCTATTTATTAGGTTGACAACTAATTTCGTGGACTCTCAAGAATCTTCAGCAAAAGTATTTATTAACAAATAACTAATGACAATCTTTAATTCAAATAAGATCCTTCGGAACGCAGAAGTGCTTCCCATATATCAGGTAGCTGGTCTATCCCACGGCCACAGAATTATTGTGCTTTCAAGGCCAGGAATCTTTGGAGGTGCATTTTGACCCGGTCCACATTATTAAATCGTCTTCCAACCAAGAAGTACTGCACCGAACTAAAAATGTGGTAGTCACTCGGCGCAAGGTCTGGGCTGTAAGGTGGATGAGTGTGACGCTCTCAGTCAAGGTCTTCTATTTTTTGAGGCGTCCGGTTCGCTACATTCTCTCCGTGCGGTGGTGTCAAGAAGGTATTAACTTCTGGGAGCTCGTCAAGAACGGTTCCAGCATTAATGCTGTAATCTACTCTTCTCAACCTGGCCGCCTGCAGGCTGACTCCGCTGGAATCGGTTCAGACAGATTTTCAGGAGCGGGATTATTTATCAGCAAGATAACGCCAGATCACACGTTACGAATCGGGAGCTTCAAAAAATCGAAGACCTTAGCTGGGAGCGTCTAACTCACCCACCTTACAGCACAGGCTGTGCGCCAAATGACTAGCACCTTCATAGCTCGCTGCAGCACATCTTGGTTGGAGGACGACTTATTAATGTGGACCATGTCAAAATGCACCTCCAAGGATTCTTGGCTTCTAAAGCACAAGAATTCTACAGCTGTGTGATGGGCCAGGTAGCTGATAAATTGGAAGCAGTCCCGCGTTCCGACAGATCTTACTTTGGTTGAAAACTGTTATTTGTTATTTGTTTATGGACACTTTTGTTGAAGGCGCTTGAGAGTCCACGAAATTAGTTGCCAACCTAATATATTCCTCGCGCAATTTCAGCCTGGAAGCATGCCTCGCAATTAATTCTGATATAAATAAACACTGATATTTAACGGAAATAAACAACGCCTAAAAAGTCAAAGACAAAGGAAGAAGACAAAGGTGAGTTCGGGCGAGAGCTGCAAGCTTGGTGCGACCGCCTGGCCATGTTCGGACTCAAATTGAACGTCAAGAAGACCGAGTATTTCACGACTGACGTAAATGAGTCCGACTCCATTAAGATTAACGGTACTGAGCTTGCACGCACTTCGGTGTTTAAATACTTGGGATCAGCAATAGCCTCTGATGGCAGTCGTGTGGTTGAAGTGAACTCACGCGTGAGTGCAGCTTGGTCCAAGTGGCGCTCGTTGACTGGAGTACTCTGCGACAAGAAGATGCCAGAGCGCTTAAAGTCAAAGGTTCATAAAACCGTCGTCCGGCCGGTAGCGATGTACGAAGCTGAGTGTTGGCCAGCGACTAAGGAATTTGAAACGCGCCTCAGCGTCACGGAGACGAAGATGCTGCGCTGGACGGCTGGAGTCACGCGCCTGGACCGCATCCGAAACGAGGCTATTCGGCAGAAGTTCGGTGTCGCGCCGATAGCGGACAAGATGCGCGAAGCTCGCTTACGATGGTACGGCCACGTTCTGCGTGGAAAGGTCCGTAAGATAGGCCTTAACTTCGTAGTGTTTGGAAAGCGGCCTAGAGGGCGCCCGAAGGAGCGCTGGGCTGATACGTTACACAAGGACTTTAAAGTAGCTGGTGTCCACCCTGATCTAGCACGGGATCGGGAAAGATGGCGACATGGCACTAGAAAAGCGGACCCCGCCATGAAGCGGGACAAACGCTGAAGAAGAAGAAGAAGAAGAAGAAGAAGAAGAAGAAGAAGAAGAAGAAGAAGAAGAAGAAGAAGAAGAAGAAGAAGAAGACAACGCCTAAAAAGTCGCCTTAAGGGTTATTTAGGCAGGACAATTTCTGGCTCATTCTACAGAGATCGAAATTTTAATACAGGAGTTGGTAGAGTTCAAATCAGTAGCCTGGAAGGATGCCTTGTAGTTAATTCTGAAGTAGATAAAAACTGATATTTAACGAAAATTAAACAGCGCCTGAAAAAAAAACGTTATAAGGGTTATTGAGGCAAGATTCTTTCGTGAATCATTTGAAAGAGCTCCAAATTCTAGTATAGGAGATGGTAGGGTTTACATCAATTCGAATTTCTGGATCGCCACCACAAGCCTCTGATCCTCCCAACGCTCCATCGATTCTAATCACATCTAATCTGGTCGATCTGCGGGCTTCTGTGGTCTGTCAGGTCATCATTACCTCCGCGGCGAGGGCTGCCTAGCCCACTGCTATGCAGTGGGTGTCACGGGGGGAGTCTATGCTAATTGGCTCGCTCCGCAGGCACTGTCCTTCGTCTTTGCCGCGCCGCTTTCAAGCAGATCGCCCTGACCCACACTATTCAAACCAGTGAACAACAATTCTTTCTTGGTACGCCACGATTGGACAAGAGCATTAATGTTACCTTACAAATGCTATGTGGACAACATTCTATAATAAAATCAGCAAAGTTCGTGATACGCTGCAGCCATATGTAGAGCATAACATAGGCGGCTACAATGTGACGATCAATCTCATCCAGAAACAACAGTCACCACTTTTGTTTAAGGAACAATAATTTCTGAAAAGCATCGACAGCCAATACTAGACACATTTCCCACGGTAATCAATCAAAAACAGGTTGCAATTGTCTACAAGAGTCGATATCTGATATTACGTTGGCTGCAGGGGTGTGCGTAATTACGATTTACGATTTACAGTTATTTTTGCCGAATTTTTTACGATTTACGATTTACAGTTATTTTTGCCGAATTTTTTACGATTTATGATTTACAGTTATTTTTGCCGAATTTTTCACGATTTACGGTTTACGACATTGGGTCGTAAATCGTAAATTGGCGTAAATGTGATCTTTGATCAACAACCAACTGGTATCCAAATTTATGTGGACCGGACTGTAAAGATGTGTCCACTCCAATGGTCTCCTCTGATAGCTCATTTCCACTTCCCTTTAGAGCTTTTTAATGTTCAAATGTGTTATCGTGGCAGAATACACCGCCGCGTGCACTGCACAGGCTTCTCGAATATGGCTCATCTTTCCGCTTAACTAACTTTTCTATTTTTATAACATTGTAAGGGTTGCCGTTTGGAATCGGACCAGTTCAGGAGGAGAAACAAGTGCAATATAATATTAAAAAATGATCCCTGTCTTAGAGGCTGGGATCCTCCGTTCAGGTCCAGAACTGTTAAGGTACACCGGATTCCTCATGTCGAAGCGTGTTTTATTCCAGCCCACAGGAAGACAAGTCGAAGACGGGTCGAGGTCGTTTCTTATAGTTACAGAAAAAGAGACGAGTATTCTAGATCCACGTTCTGTTCGGTATTAACATCTAGTCTACTTGTTTGTAACAGATACATGCTGACCCTACTGAATAGAATTGCCGCAATTCCGGGGCGTGGGCGTAATTACGATTTACGATTTACAGCGATTTTTAGCAAATTTTTTACGATTTGCGAAATACAACATTTTGGGTCGTGAATCGTAAATCTTCGTAAATATGATATTTCATCTACAACCAATTGGTGTTTAAATGATGTAATGTATACCGGACTAGTGTAATGTATATAAAGGTTACTGGCCAATTAGCCTCTTATTACCTATTCCAACTTCCTTTTAGCGTTGTTATTTTTGATGTTTTGACGTGCATCATGGCAGAAAACTGAACGTTTTACAGCACAAGCTGCTTTCTTCCCAACTCACAACTTGAATTCGATTACTTTCAAATCAAACTGGACACACTGTTGATCAGGAAGGTCGTCTGTGGAATCAAACTAAAGATGCCTCAAGAAAGATAAGTTAGTTAACCTCCCTATTTTAAAGCGACTACCAAAGTGTCCAAGAAATATGGTCATACTCTTTCGGTCGCCAAAATTTTATTATACGTTTGCTGTGGAAATGTTCCTCGACTTATTTCAAAACGTGGGAAAACGGTCATCTTTCAGTGCGTCAAACGATAGGGCTGCGCCAAACGTTCACTTAGTACCCGATGTTTGTTGGACAACATTCGCAGTTGTTGTTTTCACGTTCGGCAGTGAAATGATTTTTTAGCTTTTAGTTTTGACAGCGACTTTTTCGCTGTCGTTTTTGCTAAATCTCAGATTTATAAGAAAGGTAAAAAACTGCTAGTAAGCAAGGAATTTAATAATCGTTCATGCCATGCAAGCCTTTTGACAGAACACCATGCACATGAAAAAAATAGAGTTTTTAAACATTTTTCGACTTCCTTGAAACCTGAAGGTTTAATTTTAAAGGTGTATGACTTGAAAAAAGTGGAAGAAGGGAAATGGATAATTATAGAAGACTGTTCAGCTTGTGCCGAAAATACAATAACACCACAAATGAATAATTATTGAGTCACAAGTGCTTCGACACGCCTGTCGGCGTGTATCGCCCTTGCGCGCTTCGCGCGACCTTAGAGACTCACTAAGCGAAGGTCACTCATTCAAGCAGCTGCTCTGCTTGTGCAGCCTTCTCGGCACCTTAGCAGTAAAAAGAGGTATTTGAAAACCTCAACAATTTCGAACCTTGGCCTACCTTCTTTAATATCAGGTGAGTAGTTCTTCGATATGACGCCGTCCAGTTCTCCCTCCCTCCATCCTCAACATCTCTTCAACGCTGGCACTATCTTCAGACAGTTCAGAAACGCAATTTGTTTGCGTTAATCAGTGCTTTCGTCCTCAGACTGTTGTGGAGCACTCCTTCGGCCATAGTACCCGCGTGTCTCCCACCCCCACCCCCAGGCCGATCGATTAAATCTGGGAGAAAACCACCGGTCAGGCGATCGATAATATCGATCGATACTGGCTTCCACATTGAAACTTTCCACCTGATGTGGAGCACTCCTTCGGCCATAATACCCGCATGTCTCCCACCTCCTCCCACCCCGATCGGTTAAATCTGGAAGAAAACCACCGGCGTGTCCCAACCCCCCCCCCCCCTCCACCCTGATCGGTTAAATCTGGGAGAAAACCACCGGTCAGGACCTCGATTAGCCCCAGCGCTGAAGTTTCGTGCCGCTTGAACAACATCCGCAAAAAATCGACGATATCGATCGATATCGATTGTCTCCCCTGCTGTGAAAACCTTCCGTAGATGATCATCTAAATGCCCAGGCACGGCTGCCGACGTCTTCGGCACGTCTAGGCTCACCATGCACGGTCGCCGACATGTTCTGCGCGTCAACTGAGTCGCCAGGCGCGTAGAAGCCGTCTGGGTATTTTCCGCTAATTTCTTGCCTTAATTTGTGGCCGTAATTTCCCCTATTTTATGATTCATCGCTGATCGATAGTGTGTCTCATCGCTTAGCGGATTATTATATAGTATGATAGTATGATGAGGCAAAATAACGCAAATGCGCCACACAGTAGAGCTGGGAAGGAACAATGAGGTATGACCCACAGACGCGTCTTGCGAAACCTCGTCATATGTGTGTTCCTTGGTCTTGACATATAGCTAAAAACAATTGAGACGTCCTTCGAGACCTCGTCATATAGGTGCCACCACCCGTCTGGCTGTGAGACGTCGATGGTAAACAACAGTATTGGACAATTGCCAAATATCCCTCAAACTCACAGAAAGAAGTACACAAAGCCCAAGGGGCTAACTTCAGACCAAAAACCCTTCCTCTTTTATACATAGGGCGATTTGGTGGTCACTCATTACTCCCCCTTAGTAGAACTCGTCCCCATTACTTCTGGTCCCCCTCAATGATCTTCCTTAGCAGACGACATGTTCGGCACGTCTTCTGAACCCCCAGGGACGTCGCACAACGTCTTCGGCACGCCTTCTGAATCCCCAGGCACGTGGGCGACATGTTCGGCACGTCTTTTGTAATTTGTTCAATATCGGTTGATGGCAATCGGCACTTCAAAACCGAACTTTATAATCGTGTTCAGCGACCTCGATTACCCCTAGGGCTGAAGTTTCGGACCGCTCGGACGACATCCATAAAAAATCGTTAATTTGATCGATATCGATGGCAATCGACACTTCAAAAACGAACCTCATAATCGTGTTCAGCGTCCTCGATTACCCCTAAGGCTGAAGTTTCGAACCGCTTGGACGACATCCATAAAAAATTGTTAATTTGATCGATATCGATCGATGGCAATCGACACTTCAAAAACGAACCTCATAATCGTGTTCAGCGTCCTCGATTACCCCTAAGGCTGAAGTTTCGAACCGCTTGGACGACATCCATAAAAAATCGTTAATTTGATCGATATCGATGTGATCTACACTTCAAAAACGAACCTCATAATCGTGTTCAGCGTCCTCGATTAACCCTAAGGCTGAAGTTTCGAACCGCTAGGACGACATCCATAAAAAAAACGTTAATTTGATCGATATCGATGTGATCTACACTTCAAAAACGAACTTCATAGTCGTGTTCAGCGACCTCGATTACCAATAGGGCTGAAGTTTCGGACCGCTTGGACGACATCCATAAAAAATCGTTGATTTGATCGATATCGATCGATGGCAATCGACACTTCAAAAACGAACCTCATAATCGTGTTCAGCGTCCTCGATTACCCCTAAGGCTGAAGTTTCGAACCGCTTGGACGACATCCATAAAAAATCGTTAATTTGATCGATATCGATGGCAATCGACACTTCAAAAACGAACCTCATAATCGTGTTCAGCGTCCTCGATTACCCCTAAGGCTGAAGTTTCGAACCGCTTGGACGACATCCATAAAAAATCGTTAATTTGATCGATATCGATGTGATCTACACTTCAAAAACGAACCTCATAATCGTGTTCAGCGTCCTCGATTACCCCTAAGGCTGAAGTTTCGAACCGCTAGGACGACATCCATAAAAAAATCGTTAATTTGATCGATATCGATGTGATCTACACTTCAAAAACGAACTTCATAGTCGTGTTCAGCGACCTCGATTACCAATAGGGCTGAAGTTTCGGACCGCTTGGACGACATCCATAAAAAATCGTTGATTTGATCGATATCGATCGATGGCAATCGACACTTCAAAGACGAACCTCATAATCGTGTTCAGCGTCCTCGATTACCCCTAAGGCTGAAGTTTCGAACCGCTTGGACGATATCCATAAAAAATCGTTAATTTGATCGATATCGATGTGATCTACACTTCAAAAACGAACTTCATAATCGTGTTCAGCGACCTCGATTACCCCTAGGGCTAAAGTTTCGGACCGCTTGGACGACATTCATAAAAATCGTTAATTTGATCGATATCGATCGATGGTGATCTGCACTTCAAAAACGAACTTCATAATCATGTTCAGCGACCTCGATTACCACCAGGGCTGAAGTTTCGGAGCGCTTGGACGACATCCATACAAATAGTTAATTTGATCGATATCGATCGATGGTGATCTGCACTTTAAAAACGAACTTCATAATCATGTTCAGCGACCTCGATTACCCCAGGGCTGAAGTTTCGGAGCGCTTGGACGACATCCATAAATAATCGATACTTTGATCGATATCGATCGATATCGATTGATAGTGATCTAAGCTTCAAAAACGAATTTCATAATCGTGTTCAGCGACCTAGATTACCCCTAGGGCTGAAGTTTCGGAGCGCTTGGACGACATCCATACAAATCGTTAATTTGATCGATATCGATCGATGGTGATCTGCACTTTAAAAACGAACTTCATAATCATGTTCAGCGACCTCGATTACCCCAGGGCTGAAGTTGGCGACGTGTTCAGCTCGTCTACTGAATCGCCAGGCACGTAGAAGACGTCTTGGTATTTTCCGCTATTTTCTTGCCTTAATTTGTGCCCCGTAACTTCCCCGTAATTTCCCCTATTTTATGACTCATCGCGTCGATCGATATTGTGACTCATCGCTTAGCGGATTATTATAGAGTATGATATTTCATTAGTATTAGCAGAAAGATTTAGTTGTATTATACTACTACCTCCCCTGTAACTTACGATTTACGATTTACGACGGTTTTTTCGAAATTACGATTTACGATTTACGAAATTTCGGATTCCATTTACGCACACGGATGGTAGTTAGCTACCTACCTGCAGCGTTCTAGGCATCGTTTTCACTCCCTGCGTGTAAAATGGAGCTCTAAATCTCAAACGGAACCTGTTCTAACTTGAACCGCATTCCTATCGTCTCACAACTCAAATGGGAGTATTTTCAAATCAAACTATACACGTTCTCAATCAAAATTGTTTTGTCTATGGAATCAAATTGAAGATGTGGTGTTGTCGTCAACGTGTTATAAAGGGACTACAAAGATTGTCCCAGAAATATGATAGCACTGTCTTTACTGCCTAAAGTTCCTTACCCGTCTGCTATGGGAACGTTCCTGGACTTATTTCAAGATGTAGAAAAGCGGAGATTTTTCGGTGAGTCGCACGACGGGATTGCGCCACACGTGCACTGCACGCATGGCACAATCCCGTCGTATGACTTAGCCCATTTTTTAGATTACTACATGCGCAGCTGCTGTTTTCTCCGCAATTTTAAGTGGTGAAACGCTTTTTAACTCTTCGTTATGACATCGACTTCCTCGCTGTTGTTGCTGCTAAATTCTAGATTTATACGCGAGCCAAAAATTTGTAGTAAGATAGGAATTCAATGAATATTCAAACGATACAGTTTTTTCTTGTAATATCCTGCATAGGCTACAGTAAAAATTTTGAATCTATATATGTTTCGACTTTCCTAAAATGCATAAAGTTTGATTCGAAAGTTGTCTTGCTAGCAAGACGTGAAAAAGGGAAATACATAGTTTGGTAAGAACACTGCTCAGCTTCAGCTTACAATTTTTATTTATTTATATATCATACTCTATAATAACGCGCTAAGCGATGGGTCATACTATCGATCATCGCCAGAAATTACAAACTTGGGAGAAATAGGGGGAAAATTACGACACGAAAATAGCGAAAAATACCCAGACGTCTTCTCCCTGCCTGGGAACTTCAGCCCTGGGGCAATCGAGGACGCTGAACACGAATCTGAAGTTTGTTTGTAAAGTATCGATCGCCATCAATCGATATTAATCAAACTATCGACTTTTTATGGATCCTCCCAAACGTCTTCTCCCTGCCTGGAAACTTCGGCCCTGGGGCAATCGAGGTCGCT
Organism: Heligmosomoides polygyrus polygyrus; assembly: GCA_947396885.1. Classification (NCBI taxonomy): domain Eukaryota; kingdom Metazoa; phylum Nematoda; class Chromadorea; order Rhabditida; family Heligmosomidae; genus Heligmosomoides; species Heligmosomoides polygyrus. Next base: position 11,018 of record CANDYH010000609.1, on the reverse strand, counting down.
CAAAACGAATCTGAAGTTCATTTGCATCGATGGCCATCAATCGATATTGACCAAATTATCACCACGCTATATAATAACGCGCTAAGCGATGAGTCATACCATCGATCGGCGCCGACGCAGAAAATAGCCATAAAACAGGGGGAAAATCGGAGGGGGGAGGGGAGAAATGGGGGAACGGGGAGATGGGGGGGGGGAATGGGGAAAAAATTACGTCACGAAAATAGCAAAAAATACCCAGACGTCCTCTTCCTGCCTTGGAACATCGGCTCTGGGGGCAATCGAGGTCGCTGAACACGAATCTGAAGTTTGGAAGCTTTAGCCCTGGGAGTAGCCGGATCACCGTCAATCGATACTGATCAAATTTCATGGCGCGAAATTACCCAGACCTCTTCTACATGCCAGGGGATTCGGAAGACGTGCGGGATACGTCACATGACGTGCCTGTGACTCAGAAGACGTGCCAAAGATGCCGCTCAACGTGCTTGGGGATCAGGTAGACGTACCGAAGACGTCGTTCAATGTGTCCGTGAACATTGTCCGCTAAGGGTGGATCATTGAGGGGGACCAGTACCAGTAATGGGAGACCGTTCCACTAAGGGAGGGCCAGTAGTGAGGAACCAATAGCTCGCCGTATCATACTATAAACTGTACATACTGCTAGCCTTTTGTACACCTTGATAGGAAAAAAGCTGTACAAGCAGAGCAGCTAGCTCGATGTGATTGTCCTTAGCTTAGTGATAGTGCAACATCGCATAAGCGCGCAAATGCGAGGCACGCCGATAGGCGTGACGGAGCACTTGTTTATACATAAATAAATAATACGACAAATAAATAAATATTGAATTACATCTGATTAACATTAACAGAAAGAGCCTCTGGAAATTTAGTTGTACTGAACTACAAGTGAGATAACTCCTCCGATTTACGGTTTGCGATTTACGAAATTTCAAAATTTATTTATGCACACCCCTGGTCGAGTGTAATCAGCCCAACACCGATGAACATTCCGACAACGACATTTTATTCCAAAAACGAAGGCGTAATATTCCATTCCGTGGAAGCAGAAGTACTCATTGTTATACAATCTAGAGAGCTCTTAAACGCCCAATTTGCTATTGAACAGTCTTGTAAAGTTCAGTTACAAAGTTCGATTTAGTGCTATGATTGCGCTGATGGTGCACAATTGAAGGTTTCATGCAAAACCAAAAGGCTGCTCGGATCAACCCAATGCGATGATCAAACATTCTCCGCAGAGGGTTGTACGCATTCTACAACTAGTGTAGTGAGCCTAGACTTCAACAACGCAGTCGTACATAACACATACGAAGCAGTTTGCGGTGGTTAATAGGAAATATTCCTCTTGAAGGACAACAGCGTATACCAAGATGAGCAATCACATTTATGTATCACAACCTATGCATCGGTTGAACGATATAAAGCTAAGCGGCGTAAAACCAATATTGAATACTATCAAGGAAATTTTGAGAGTCACGACCATAGCAATGGTCGCTTAGGCAACGTTAAACGGTTAACTTTTCTATTTGGGTCGTTATTAGTGGAACTGCTAATGAGGTCAATACCGCTCATCGTGCACTGCACTGTGAGATGTGCCATGGCGAGGGTCATTTGGACAATTTTCACTACCTTCACTTCTTCAATGGGACACGCTAGGCACCAAATAAATCAATAACATAAACGTTGATGTATTGTGGGGTAATACATTTGGTCGGGGGACGAGCGTTCTACCCCCTCCTTTTGACATATTCGGAACTGGTCGTCTACTCTCTCCTAGCTCATGTCATCCAACTGCCTTGTCGTATTCCAAAATTGTGTGCGCTGGTCATAGTAGCTTGCCTACCGTCCAGGTCCGTAAATGTCAATGCTGTGTCTACGCCTTACGGAAAGAATTTATTCCTCCGCCGCTATGCCCCGAGCGGTCATGGCACGCTCCTACTTGCTTGCTTTCACGCGTTCAGCGTGTGTCAGAACGCGTCTTGCAAGGAAAGGTTCCCAACTCAAGGTGAGCTTTTTCAATGCTATTTTGACAGGATGTAGAGCGTTGTGAGCGGAGTCGAGAACCACCGTTAGATGTTGCTGAACTCCTTTTTAAAGACCTGAAAAGGAAGTCTGAAAGTGTGCGCGCAACTATCATCAACCCCTACGACACCCCACGATGTGTGCCTCGGCGACGCAGTTGGTAAGAGGGACGCCTCATAGGAGCACACCGGAGGGGTTTTAAGTTCGAGTCCGCGAACTGCTGATATTTTTGCACATAATAGTTTGTTGCTACTACGCCTTCTCATGCGCACAGGACTCAATTTTAGACAGTCAATGCTCACAACAAACCAAGGCTATCTATTTGCGTCTTCATGTGTGCAAGTTTTCCAACAATACCTATCTGCACCATATCATTTCTTTGAAAGTAAGAAGTCCTGTCTTGTCTTCACTTTTAGTCAATAGCTATGGTACAAATCTATGAAACAAGTAAAACATAAGCGATTGTCACACCAACCGCATCTTACAAAAGCCAGTGAGGAACAATCTTCTCCCTGACAAGGAATGACCACTTCTTCTTCGTTGAACGCGCAATCCGTCGGTGTAGAGAAAGGTCCTGCGTGAACATCGACGTACTCAGCTGCCACTCACGCGCATGACGGACATGGAAAGGTCCCATTTTCATTATACTATCTCTAACTTGAACCGCTTCTTCTTCTTGACAGTATCTCAATATATCGTGTTCAGAAAGAGTCTTTTTATGGTATCCGCTACAGCAATTTCTCTCTTATTGGAGATGTGAAATCCAGTGTGAAGGTGGAAAGTAGTCAGCCGACAACACGTCAACACGTTCAGGTGAGAACGAGATTTTTAGAACACTTATGTACTGATAGGGCCAGGCCCATAATATTCAACCGTAAGGTACGCGTATTTGTGTGCAGTTATGGTATTATTGGTGATATGGCATGATATGGTAATGATGCAGATAGGCATTGATGGAAAACTAGCACTTATGAAGGCGCAAATAGACGGCCTTGGTTTGTTGTAAGCATTAATGGTCTGATATTGACTCGTGTGAGCATGAGAAAGTGTAATAACAACAAACTAAAATGTGCAAAAATTCCGCCAGTACGCGGACTCAAACTTCTCGGACATTCGGGTTCGACGAGCCGAACAGTCTCCTCCCAGCCACGCCCCTCCAGCAGAATGGCAACTGCAGTTGCTAACAGAAACTGCGGTTGCTATTATGTTGCAACAGCAACACAGTGTGTTGCTATCCTGTTGGAGGCTCGCAACACACTGTTTCTATTCGTGCGCGGTGAGTAGCGCACTTGATACGTCCCGCGCTCCCGTCTCTGCGCACTCTCGCTGTCTGCGCTCTGACTGGGCCGCGCGCCGTCGTCTCCGGCGCTGTCGCGCTGTCTGCGTCTCTCGGTGGGAAGCGCGCCATCGGCCAGGGTGTCTGCGTTCTCGAGCATTGCGCATGCGTCTGCGCATACTCTCGCGCTCGCGAAGCTTATCGAAGCGGTCTTGGCGCAATCAATACTGCCGCCGCCATCTAGAATAGACAATGGACATTTCTATTTATTGCATATGAAGGTTCAGTTTTTAATGAAGTTTTTAAGAGGCGTGCTCTCGTGACTTCAGCCGTGAAGTTAGGAATGTAACTGTGAAGGTGGCGAAGAATTCGGGGAGCGTGGGACGGTCTACATCAAGTGTGTGGGACATGTGTAGGACAGTCCACATCAAGTAATGATTGCATTTGTTTTTGGAAGTGTTAGAGAATTTGGCGTGGGGAGAGGGGAGGGGGAGGGGTGCATCACCATCAGGGGTGTGCGTAATTACGATTTACGATTTACGGTGATTTTTGGCAAATTTTTTACGATTTACGATTTACGACATTTTGGGTCGTAAATCGTAAATTTTCGTAAATGTGATCTTCAGTCCAAGGATGACAGACGTCCACATAACGTGATACGATTCGGATTATGACAATGTACCCACTTTTAAAGAATTTCCTCATAGCTCATTGCTATTTCCTATTTACCTTTTTATGTTCTGCTGTGGCGCTGTGACAGAACAACACACACAGCTTTGTGGACAGGCCGCTCGAGTTAATTCTTGGCAGTGAAAGTGAGGTAGCCTTTTTTCTGGTCACACTCTAGCACAACATCTCACATTCGAGTGGCCTGAGTTCAAGTTTACAGAAAGACATGAAGATTCTCCTTGCACTGGAATGAAATGACCTGCTGAACTATACAACCACCGCCTAGTCAACTTGTGACTTTTTCACCACTTGTTCACCACATAGACGACTCTTTCCAATGCACACGAGTAGAACTCATGCAAAGCCATCAAGGAATATTGGACTTGATTGGAGGCTGTGGAATAATTGTTAAGCTGTTGGAAAGAGTAAAACAATCATGCTTCAATCTGATTATCAATGCACGTCATGGCGCGGAGTCTATTTACGTATGAGGTGCGCCTTAAGCAGAGCGTCTGACGTTTTCATGATGAAAGTGAAAAAGTTTGGTCTTTGGTCCCTTGGTCACTTTTGGTCTCGTTTTCAGTGGTCTGATTGGGGTGTTGTTGCGTTCGCCCTATGCGATCCGTTCATAATCCTAAAGACTGGGCAAAAGATACGATGGCGTTTGTTACAAAGGTAGTGGAGAGCAGGACTGGCGAATGCAAGCAGTTATTAATTAGTAATGCTATATTTTGGAGTTTGCGAAATTTAGCACGTGCAAGCAAACCTGCGAGCGAAGTAAGTGCCGAAAGTAATTGCCTGGTATCGTCGAACGATGACCTTTCATTCCAGAAGTTGTGGTTGCCTTCAAAAATGATAAAGGACAAGGAATGACGTTAGTCAGTCCCTGTTTGAAATGCGCCATCCATTCTTTCTACCTCTGTGGGATACCGTAGAGGTCATTTGGGTGTGGGTTTGCCCCAAAGAATGAACTGCGGTTGCCGCGATGTAGAGGTCAGTGTTTTATCCTTCCCAGACAAATCAGGTACCAATTCAAAACTCAGCAGGTATGGAAGACTTGATTGCTCACGGTAGGATCCTAATCAAGAACTATTCTGGGCACGCGATAACCATCCTCCTCCGACTTCTCTACCATGGGTTTCCCCTATATGTTTAAAATGCACCTTGTACGAGTCAGTTAAACCACTTTCAATACAAGCTGCATCTTTCCTCTCCACTTTACTTCTAAAGAATCCCACAAAAATATCTTTTATAATTTTATGTTAAAAATCCGACTGTGATGAGTGTCCAAAAACGTGATCATACTCATTCAATCGTCACACAATTCCTTCCCGTCTGCTACAAAAATGCTGTTGGGTACAATTCAAAATGTGGGAAGGCTTAGAACTTTAGGTGTGTCATACCATAGAAATGTGCCATGCGCTCACTCAGTAGGGGATGCTTGTTGGATTATTTGTGCAAATACTGTTTTCGTCGAGTTGGCCAGCGATCAATTTTTTTTGGTTTTGGATGGTACGCTTTTTGTTGGTTTATTCGGAGTTGTTGCGGTCGTTCCTACAAAGTCATAGTTTTATATGCAAGCCAGTGGCTAGTAGAATGATAAACATTTTTGGTCGTCCAAGCAGGGTAAGCTTTTTATTTGGGCACACTGTATAGGCGCCTTTTAAGATAGCGTTTTAGAACAAGCACTTCATTTGGTTCTCCAAAAACTTGACTAGCTTTGAAAAGTGATAGTTGATTTTAATAGCTTCCATCTTAATTAGAAAAGTATTTAGCTCAAGCTGAAAACATCTCAATAAAACATAGTTAGCTTCGATTAGCTTCAAAATAATAGAAAAAACAAGGAAATTAGATGTATTGTAAGCCAGGCGCCTCTTACGATTTACGATTTACGAAATTTCGTATTTCGTTTACGCACACCCCTGATCACCATGTACTCAGTGAATACTCGCTTTGATAGGAAGGCACTTGTCTAATTACATTAGAAATGGCCTACCTCTGTTCAGCGCGGTGGAGAACACACCAACGCTGCAAATTTTTTTAGTTTCGTACAAAATAACTTCTTATTTTAAAATATGCATGTAATAAACAAATAAATAAACATATTATGTAGTTATGTATACACGGTGTCTCAAAAAACTGTATACATTGTTTGAAAGGTGGTAACTTTGCTCAAGGAAGGTACTGAAAAGTTAAAAGCTCATACGAAATCCTAAGAAAACAGAAATTTTCTGGTATATAAGCGGTAAGGAATGCGCCTGGCACTCGTCCCAAATTTTGCATTTTACACTTGATTGATTGTGTTTCGCTTGAATGCTTGCGGTTGTCTGGAAATTAATACAGGTTTTGGACCTCCAACATTAGAGCGGGATTTTCTGGCAACACTTTACCTTGGAACGAGATCTCTACGGCGTGTAAATAGTCGAGATCGCGCCATGCTTTCGCCTGAAATCCTGCATTTCCGACCTGATTGATTGTGCATGATGTGCTTCTTTTAACGTTTAAAACTTGACAATTGCGTGAAAGATACGTGGCATGCGTGTTTATTGATTTCACAATTTAAGCATGCGCAGGAGCCCCATTTTCGAAGACGGATTCTGTGGACTGATGAAGCAACATTCACACTGAATGGAGACGTTAGGCTAGCTATAGCTACAGCTAGGCATAGCTACAGCTACTGGGCGACGAAACGTTAAGAGAAGCACAGCAAGGTTAACGTAGCCAAGTAGTAACAAGATGATAACAAGCATTCGGCCCATGCTTAAGCAATGGAGTCTGAAATGCAAGGTTTCAGGCGGGGCATGGCGCAATCTTAACTGTTCACAAGTCACAGAAATCTCGTTACCCTCTACTTTCATATGAGTCTCAAACATCATAAAAAGCTTCACTAGCAGCAGTGCCAGAACCTTTCAAATAGTAATTGCACTTTCAAGGGATACCGTGCATTTTTCGCATGCATTAATGAGCTTTCAAGTTCTGAACTTTAAAAGAAGCACAAACCCATCGATACGGCCACATTCTGGTTAAGTTATAATAATTGGTTAATCGAGACACAATCAATCGAGTGTAAAATGCAAAATTTCAGATTGCAGACAAGTGCTTAGCGCATTCCATACCGCTCACATGCCAGAAAATTTCTATTTTCTTAGGATTTCGTATGAGCTTTTAACTTTTTCAGACCTTCCCTGAGCAAAGTTGTCACCTTTCAAACAATGTATACAGTTTTTTGAGACACGCTGTATACACAGTTGTATACACGCATATATGCCATGTATATGCATATGTATGTGTGTATACATATGTGCATATACACATATATGTATGTATAAATCTATACACGTGTGCATTCATGCATATACACATACATATTTATTTGTATTATATTTGTATGTATATTTGTATATTTACACATATGGTGTATATACATCTGTATGTATGCGTGTATACACATGTGAATACATGCATACGTACACATGTATACATATGTATGTATATACACATACATATATATGCATGCGTACACGTGTATATGCATAAATGTATATATGTGTTTATGTATTATATGTGTACACATAAATATGTACGTAATACGTACGAGCTGGATATACGTGGATATATGGCTGCCCAAACATCGAAAATACGAAGGGACGGTTATCGGACCGAAGGAACGATTATCTAGCAACCGAACGGCAACACAATAGCAACCTACGCAACTGCTACTTGCAACAGGATAGCAACAGGAGCCGCCCTCAGTTGACCGGCTTCTCCCGGATAGCAACAGCGGTTCCCCCCCCCCCCCCCAATAGCAACTCGAGCCTCGCGACCGCGTGGCTCTTGTTGCTTTCGGTTCGGCCCGTCGAACTCGAATGTACGAGTTAAAACCCCCGGTGTGCTCCTATGAGGCGGCAGCGTTGCTGGCTGCGCCGCTGAGGCACACTTCGTGGGGTGTCGTAGGGGTTGATGATAGTTGCGCGCACGCTTTCACTCTGGCACTCGCTGGCCCCGGGCCGAACAACCACTTGCTATTGGGGTGGAAACCTGTTGCAGTGGGAGTGGCGGGCTGCGCCGATTGGCCAGGTGAGGGGGCCCGGTGCGATTACCTGCACTCCGTTGACACTCCTGTGGGTGGGTTTAAGGGTCGGCTCTGTTGCTAGAGTGTTGCAGGATAGTCGCTTTCGCACCCCCGATTCTTGTGAAGCCATATACAGTTATGGCCGTATCTTTTGATCAAATCCCGAAAAAGCCGCGTTTTCCCGGCTTTTGCGTCTTTTTGATATAACTCGCCTAAAATTAATTAATTTCAAAAACAAACGATATATTTGAGCTCAGGAGCTCGAGTTCTATCGTATGGTATACATTGTTTATATGAAACTATGAAAATGGCCGAAATTGAAAACTTGCGCTCCATTGCGAAGGGCGGTCGCGGACGAGTTGTCAGTCGCAAGCCGTCGAAAACGGTTGCGTGCTCACAACTCCTCTAGTTTGGGGTTTTTTGGGAAGCGGTGGGTATCTTTCGATTCGCCTCTTCGAGATCTACAGAAGCATTTGTACAACTTCGCCAGACCACCGCGTTTTCGCAGTAGATGGCCAAAAATGACTGGAGCAGACCTTTTGCGATTGGAGAAGCTTATTTTTCAGGATTTGCATGTTCTCGGAGCATATCAAACATGACGTAAAGTGTTCCGTCAGGCCAGGAATCTTCTGAGAGTGCGCCGTGCACTATGCATACAGTATCGGACCTATCAATCGAGTGGGCGCGACAGCTTGTAGAGTGCGCGTTTGGGGAGTCTTATGAGAAATTCTCAGCCGCCCTACTCAGGAGTTGCTCTAAGGCTGTCCAGCTAGTCTTTGGAGTGCACTGTGCACTATGCATATAGGATGGAACCTATCAATCGAAAAGGGCGGGTGAGCTTGTAGAGTAAGCGTTTGGGGAGTCTTATGAGAAATTCTCAGCCGCCCTACTCAGGAGTTGCTCTAAGGCTGTCCAGCTAGTCTTTGGAGTGCACTGTGCACTATGCATATAGGATGGAACCTATCAATCGAAAAGGGCGGGAGAGCTTGTAGAGTAAGCGTTTGGGGAGTTTTATCACAAATTTGTGGTTGGCCTACTCAGGAATTGCTGTGCTCTGTTCCAGCGAGACCTAGAAGTGCGCCGTGAACAATGTATATAGGATCGGACCTATCAATCGAGTGGGCGGGACAGGTCGCAAATTGCACGCGTGGGCGTGTTCGGAGCGTAATAACTCTGTCGAGATCGAATCGATCCGGCTGCGGCTATTGGGTATCGTAGGCAGCAGAGAGCTTTAGTAGTCCGCAGAAGCACAGCGTTGTAGCTTCCAAAAAGGCGAAATCATAGCAGTGTGAAAATGCATGTGAGGCTTGTGTGGCCCAATTTTTTCCCGATTTCAGTCGATCACTGCGGGAAGACGCGATGAGCCAACAGCCCACAGCACGTAGGAGAGCAGAATACTGAAGGCACTTTGCGATGGCATGCTCAAAACTTCCCTGCTGCCTAAGCTGCTTCGGCCACATCTGACATTTTAGAGCGGTGGAGGGCAGCGGTGAAGTTTCCAGCGCTCATTCTCGTCCACATTTGAGTTTTCAGCACTCGCAGTGGAAACGTTTTGTTCAGCTCGAAAAGCTCTATCGAAAGGTACCAATCTCGTCCAATTCTGAGAACATCGATTTTTTGATAACTTCGCATCGAAGAGGGCACTCCAGGCTGCGACAAAGGGGCGATGACGTCATCGAAAATGGATTTTTCCGAACCGGCCCAAGTTTGGTACCATTCGATAGAGCTTTTCATGTTGAATTGAACGGTTCAGCTAAGAGTGGCGAAAACTGTAATCTGGGCCAGCAAGAGCGGGGAGAACATCGACCGTTATTGTTCTAAATTGCACTCGCGGATGTATTCTGAGCGCGATAACTCTGTATATTGTGGATCTGTTTGTAGGCAGCAAAAAGTTCTAGTAGTTTGCTAAAACACAGTAATGAAGCTTATGATTGGACAAAGTTACAGCGCTGCGAAAATGGAGGTTAGCCTTGTGTGGCACTATTTTTTCCAATTTCAGTCGACCCCTGCGGGAAGACGTGGAGAGCTAACAGTCCACTAGTGCTTAGGCGAGCAGAACACTAAAGGTGCTTTACGATGACGTGCTCAGAACTCCTCAGGTGTCTAGACTGCCTTAACCTCAGTTGCCAATTAAAGCTCGGAAGATAGCGGTTAGAGTTTCTTTCGCTCTTACTCGCCAAGATTTGAGTTTTCAACACTCTCAATGGCACCTTTCTGTTCAGCATGAAAAGCGCTATCGAACGGTATCAATTTCGACTAATCTTGGAAACATCGATTTTTTGACGGTTTCGCATCAAGGACGAGGCCGCTCAAGGCCGCGACAAAGGGGCGATGACGTCATCGAAAATTGATTTTTCCGAATCGGCCGAAGTTTGGTACCATTCGATAGAGCTTTTCGTGATGAATTGAAAGGTGTTATTGATTTTCGGAAAAACTGTGATCTGGGTGAGTAAGAGCGCAGGAAACTTTAACCGCTAAGCCCGCCACCCTAAAATGGCAGCTGGTACTAAGGCAATATAATAAGCTAGGGAGTTGTGAGCATGCCACTTGAAAGCACCTTTAGTGTTCGGCTAGCGTGCGCATTTGTAGGCCGTCAGCTCTCCACGTCTTCCCGCAGGGGTCGACTGAAATTGGAAAAAATAGTGCCACAGAAGGCTAACCTCCATTTTCGCAGCGCTGTAACTTTATCCAATCATAAGCTACATTACTGTGTTTTAGCAACCTACTAGAACTTTTTGCTGCCTACAAAACCCACGAGCTGCAACCGGAAAGTTTCACACATGACAGAGTTATCGCGCTCAGAACACACCCGCGAGTCAAATTTAGAACAATAACGGTCGATATTCTCCCCGCTCTTGCTATCCCAGATTACAGTTTTCGCCACTCTTAGCCGAACCATTCAATTCAGCATGAAAAGCTCTATCGAATGGTACCAAACTTGAGCCGGTTCGGAAAAATCCATTT
>CANDYH010000608.1:0-16841 GCA_947396885.1 Heligmosomoides polygyrus polygyrus | reverse complement strand
TTTATTTTTATTTATTTATATTTATATATTTATTTATATTTATTTATTTATATATTTATTTTTATTTATTTATTTATATTTATATATTTATTTATATTTACTTATTTACTTATTTATTTATTTATTTATTTATTTTTATATTTATATATTTATTTCTAATATCTTTATTTGGGCGCGTGTAGCGCAGTCGGAGGAGGCGCGACTGTCGCGTGCACCCGATACCAGGTTCCTGGTTCGGATTTCCCTCCCAGGCCAACCAAGCCTTCCATCCCTCCGGAGTCGGTGAATTGGTACCAGACTTGTCTGGGAAGGATAAAGCGCTGACTTGTTCATCGGCTGGCCCCCGCAAGTCATTGTATGGCCAAATACGCATTCATGTCGCCTCCACGACATCCCGTAGAAGTAGAATGCGCTGGCGCATCCCAAAAGGGATTGAGTAACGCCGTCCTTTATCCTTTATATATTTATTTATATTTACTTATTTATTTATTTATTTATTTATTTATTTATTTATATTTATTTATTTATTTTTATTTATTTATTTATTTATATTTACGGTGCGGGAAAATAGCGGAAAATACCCAGACGTCTTCTACGTGCCAGGGGATTCGGAAGACGTGCGGAATACGTCGCATGACGTACCTGGGACTCAGAAAACGTGCCAAAGACGTCGCTCAACGTGTTTGGGGATTCAGGTAGACGTGCCGAAGACGTCGTCCAAAATGTCTGTGGATTAAGAAGGTGTGCCGAAGACGTTGTCCGCTAAGGCCGAATCATTGAGGGGGACCAGTACCAGTAATGCGGGACCGTTTCACTAAGGGAGGACCAGTAGTAGAGGTAAGGAAAAAAGCTGTACAAGTAGAGCAGCTAGCTCGATATGATTGTCCTTAGCCTAGTGATACTGCAACATCGCGCGAAGCGCGCAAGTGCGAGGAGGGCGATAGGCGTGACGCAGCACTTTTATTTATTTATTTATTTATTTATTTATTTATTTATTTATTTATTTATTTATTTATTTATTTATTTATTTATTTATTTATTTATTTATTTATTTATTTATTTATAGGGTGTCTCAAAAAAATGTATACACTTTGTTGAAAGACGGTAACTTTGTATTCATAGCAAAGGTACTGAAGAAGTTAAGGGCTCGTAGAAAAGCTTTAGAAAATAGAAAGTTTCTGACACATGAGAGGCGTGGAGTGCGCCATGCACTCGATTGAAATTTTCCATTTCACTCTCGATTGAGTTTGGTTTGAATGTTGTAATTTCTTCACAAAGTGGCCGTTTCGATGGCTTTTTGAGTTTATTTTAGAGTTTAAAACTTAAATACATATTATAGCTTGCGAAAAATGGAGAGTGTTCTAAAAAAATAAAGGCACTAGTGAAGGGTTGAACATTGCTGCCAGTAAAGCGTTTGGAGACATTTGAGACTCACCTAAAAGCGCAGGGCGACGGGATTACTGTGGCGTGCAATTAGTCAAAATTGCGCCATGCTCCTGCCTGAAACCTTCCAGACTCGATTGATTGTGCATGGGCTGAATGCTTGTTACAATCTTGTTGCTATTTGGTCACATTAATCTGCACTGTGCTTCTTTTAACGTTTTGAACTTGACAACCTCAAGAAAGACATGATACATGCGAGTTTATGAATTGCGCGATTTAAATGTGAGCAGGAGCCGCATTTTACAAGACGCATTCTGTGGACGAATGAAGCAACATTCAAGCTGAATAGAGAGGTTAATTGACATAACTGCAGCTACTGAACGACGGAAAACGTTAAAAGAAGCACAGCACAGGATAATGTGACCAAACAGCAACAAGATTGTAGCAAGCATTCAGACCATGCACAGTCAATAGAGTCTGGAATGCAACGTTTCAGGCAGGAGAGCGGCGCAATCTTGACTACTTGCACGCCACAATAAATCCGCTGCCCTGCGCTTTCATGTGAATCTCAAATATCTCCAAATAATTTGCTAGCAGCAATGCTACAACCCTTCACATATACCTTTATTTTTTAGAATGCCCTCCATTTTTCGCAAGCAGTAATGTGTAATTAAGTTTTAAACTTTAAAACAAGCACAAATTAATCGAAACGGCCACTTGGTGAAGAAATTATAACATGTATTCAAGCGAAACACAATCAATCGAGTGTAAAATGGAAAATTTCAGACGAGTGCATGGCGCATTCCATGCCTCACATACGTCAGAAAGTTTCTATTTTCTCAACACGCTGACGACCGCGCAATTTTCGCGCGTCGGGCCCACGGGACCACGCGTATTGCGCGCGTGTGACACGATATCTCGTCACCTTAGCTTAGCAAAAATTGAATTTTCAAACTGCACACCACGAATTGATATCCGTTCTCAAAATTTTGGTTTTGTTTTCGCAATATTCCCTAACCAGGATACTATCTTAATGGTAGGTCAGAACGGCCCAAGTGTTGTATATGGACAGAACCGCCTCTTCCAGGGAAGTAAAAAAAACTGCAGGTATCTCGACCCCAATACAACTCTGCGCAGAGTTGGAGGCGACGGAAGTCGCCTGTTTGCGCTCTGTTGATCCACGTGCTCCACAGCTGACGGGCGCGCGCGGTAGAGCTGGTATCGTGGATCAGGGCAGTGCACAGGTGGCGTGGTAGGGAGGCGCTCGGGATCGTGAGCTAGGGGTCGGGGGTTTGGATCCCGCAGGCCGTTTGTTTTGCACTTTTGCAAAATCCATGTTTATCATATAGGTAATCCACCTAGGGGTATTATAGTGTGTTATAGAGCATGTTTAACACAACATACCACCCATACCGTTAACAAGGGTGGTCCAGGCAGGGTCACCGATTTCGCTGAAACTTCGTCTAGGGGTGTTATTTGGGGTGCTGATCACGAATCTGATATCCGTTCTTTACGACGGCTGGATAATATAGATACAGGAAGGCACAGGATTACATTCTTAAAGTTTCTGCCGGTGACGGCAGGTGGACAGAATCGTGAAAAACGCATGTCAGATTCGTGATCAGCACCCCAAATAACACCCCTAGACGAAGTTTTAGCGGAATTTTTTGACCGAAGTTTTGTCGGTGGGGTAAGAACTTTTAACTAGTGCCACAAAATATCTATCGTTACATAACTACGGTCACACAAAATAGGCTTCAAACAAGTGACACACAGAAGTGAACATTCTAGCTAATCTGTGGTTTGAAGCATATGTTATATGTGAACATGCTCTGTAACACACTATAGGACCCCTAGTTGGATTACCTATATGATAAACATGGATTTTGCAAATGTTCAAAACAAGTGCAGTCTGCGGGATCCAAACCCTCGACCAAGCGAGCCCGAGCGCTCCCCTACTAGGCCACCTGTGCACCGCGCCGATCCGCGATACGAGCCCTCATCCCGCGCGCGCCCGTCGGCTGGGAGCACGTGAATCAACAGGGCGCCAACAGGCGACTTCCGTCGCCCCTAACTCTGCGCAAAGTTGTATTGGGGTCGGGATACGTGCAGTTTGTTACTTCCCAGGAAGACGCGGTTCTGCCCATATACAACACTTGCGCCCTTCCGACCTACCGTTGAGATAGTATCCTGGTAAGTCTTTTCTTTTCCGCAATGAGCTTCCCTCCTCTCTCCATTTTGATGGTCTAATTGGAAAACAATTCTTTTTATGTGGAACTTAGACTGTAGAATTCTACAACTGCCATCAGAAATCGCAACTGACCGCAATAAATCTAGTTAAGGAATAAGACAAAATGCAGTGAATGCAGCAAATTCTGTTGTTTAGATTGCTTTCGAACAACTCACAGCTGTTGACTGTCGATTGAAAATGTTTCCTGTCTGGACTTTATTTGTGAAGTTGATCTTCTTATCACGTTTGATAACATCCACGTAGTTGTAGTTTGTAATCATGCCTGTTAGTTACCTTTATTGAATGAAGTCTGAAAAATAACTCTGAAGTTCAATGGATAGCTGGTCGATGTCATAATAGTTTGCCTCTGATATATTCCATCGTAGCCATGCCACTCGTAACTTATCGTAATCGAGCAAAATTCGAGAAGCGGATATCAGACTCGTGACCAGCCCCTCAAATAACCCCATTCAGGGAGCTTGGACAACGGTGGTGACAACACTAGTTATCTATATGGGTGGTAACGGGGCATCATTTACCAAACGGACATCGCCACTGTGTTCAGCATCTTAAACAATCTCCCTTGGCAAAGTTTGGGCAAAGGTAATGCCACTATGATCGAAATAATACTGTCGCGCACCATTGCGCGACACGGTCCCATGAGACAGACTGGCTATCGCGCACCATTGCGCGACATTGTCGTCAACGTGTTAAGCTTTCACATGAGCCCTTCTTCAGTACCTTTACTATGAACACGGTTATCTCCTTTGAAACAGTGTACACATTTTTTGAAGCACCCTGTATATATCGCTGCTCTAACTAGGAAGGTACATATTAGTTTGTCCCATAAGTCCCCGCCGTTTTTTTCAACGATTCACTGCAGATTTCGCCGGCGGTCTCTTGCATAGCGCTGCATAGCCTTCGAAAGAAAATGAATTGCTCTATCAGAGCATGTATTGCATTTGTTTTTTCATCATGAATTTTCTCAATATTAAGGGCGTTGAAGTGAAAAGTGAAAAAGTGAAAAAGTAGATATTTGCGCACTTGTTCTCTCCGCTTAGGTTTGTAATTTTCTGCGCAGTTTTTTACAGCATTTGAAAGACAATGTTCTGTACTACAAGAATATGTGTTAGTACTATTTGCTCATTTGTCCTTTATTGATTTTTAGGTCATCAAATTGGGACGTCCGAAGGAGGATGGTTATTTTTGCCGACAGCTCTTGCTCAGTGGTTGGACTTTTTGGGCTGGTGTTATATGTCGTTCGAAAGAGAATTTCGGGTTTTCTAAGAATGTGAGTCGCGTTTATTGATTTCTATTGAATGTCAACAAAATGCCAAAAAGAGAGAAATCGTCTTCAGCAACAACTTCTTCTCCTTCTTCAGTTGTTGATATTCGAAAGAAATCAGCGTGAGCCAATAAACGCAGCACAAATTCTTACTAAGCAAGACATCCTCTTCCAAACGACTATAACACCAAGCAAAAAAGTCCAACCACAGAATCGGAGTTTTGGTAAAATTTAACGGAAACGGAAAAGTCGGAATTCCCAATTTGATGGCCTAAAAATCAGTGAGAAAATAGGACCAACACATATTCTTGTAGTACAAAACATTGTCTTTCGAGTGCCGTAAAAAACAAAAAATTACAAACCTAAGCGGAGAGAACAAGTGCGCAAACATCTACTTTTTTACTTTTTCACTTTCACTTCAACGACCTAAAAATTGAGAAAATTCATGATGAAAAAAGAAATGCAATACATTTTCTGATAGAGCACATTATTCTCTTTCGAAAGCTATGCAGCGCTATGCAGGAGACCGCCGGCGAACCTAATATATCTCACAGCATATACCATGACCCGTCAATGAACTTCTCGTAGAGCTTTCAGAGTGACCTGTTGGGCGTTGTAAGAGACTGTCTAGGGAGCCAGGTCATAGGCAAGCCCAACAACAGTTTGCTGGGTCACCACAAAAAATGCGCAGCGACACATTCGATCTATAAAATGCTGGGAGTAATTTTTACGTTTTTGTGGGCCGCGTTTTGAATATTCAAATAAGAAAATGCAAATGTTGAAGTGACTTTCGTCAAGTAATGGTACGTTGTGCGTGCATTAAGCCGTGCTTGTCTCGCTTAAGAATCTTTCTTTGATGCTGAAAATATGTGGCGGAATCCTTCTTGGATGCTGAAAGTAGGGGCAACCAAAACTGGTTACTTATTTGCTTCCATAGTTATCAGCATCGAGCAGACGTCGCTACACCATCTCTGTCGAAGCACGTTCTTGCCTCCAATCACCTTCACTGAAAACACAGAAGAACGCTACTCACAACGCTTTAATGCTCACATATCCTTGAGCTCTAGAGGTAGCTAAATAAAGAGATCCAGATGCGATGTGCAATCACAATCTTTATACAAAAGCAACTTTACCAAAGGAGTTCACAGATACACAGGCTGGCCCACAAATAATGTTTCGAAATTTGGCAACCTTAGTAAGAGGCACCTGTCAATTGTTCTGAAACAACAGAACACTTATTATGTCGCATACTATTGTAATACGCTGCTTACAACGCAAATCCAGCTTTTCACATTGAAGAGTAGCAGGATTTAATTTGAAGCGACCGTCTGTTTTCTTCAAATCCGTGTTGAAGCACTCCCCCTCCGAAGTGCCTACATTTCTAAGACTGGTCGGTGAAAATTCATCTTCGTGGCATCGTGAAGGTGGCCGCCTTCCCCATTGTCAAAATTTGATTAGTAGATGGGATCTGCAGTTGAAGAACGCTGATAGTTTGCCGATCCCACGCATGCGAAGTGACGAACAAACTCGATGTTCGGTCGTATGCGCGGCCTTCTGTTGTGCACTGCGCAGTTTCTAAAAAAACTGCAGCGTGCGCTATGAGCAGCAGGGAGAAGGAAGGAGGATGTGTCGGTCGCCGCCATTCCTACGACGCGTGAGCGGTGTGCGTCACGTCCCCGTGGCAATCCTTGAGTCGGACATTCGAGTTCGACAAGCCGAACAGTCTCTGTCCAACCACGCCCCCTTCAACAGAATAGCAACTGCAGTTGCAAACATAAACTGCATTTGCTATTCTGTTGCAACAGCAACAGTGTGTTGCTATCCTGTTGGAGGCTCGCAACACAATGTTGCTATTCGGGCGCAGTGACTAGCGTGCTCCAATCGGACACGCTCGCGACGCAAGGAAGAAGTTAGAGCATAGCAACACAATATTGCAATCTAGGCGCATGAAAGCTCCGAGAATCATTCTAACCTTCGCTTCGCTAACGCTTGCCTCTGCCATCTTTTTTCAGGCCTATGTTGTTCAACTGCTTTTTCAGGGAATTCATTTCTTAGAATGGTACTCGAGTGCAGTGCAGAGGACTGTGTTCCAGTGGTTTGCACGAAGCTTGCTTCATAAAGCAGTCGGAAAAGTGGGTTGTTTGGTTTCGTTTCACTTAGATGCTTTCTGTCGGCGCTATACCCCGAATTGTGCTCCTTTATTCTTTCCCAGAGAGTCCTGTTGAACGCATTCTTTGCAAACATCTCGCCTCCAGGTTAGGAAAGCGCTTTTCTTTTTACCGAGGATTGAACCTCTCCAGATTTTCACCTAATAGAGGACTCGAAGAGGCAAGGAAGCCTCGTGACCTTGGCCGTCAGCCAAGGAGTGGGGCACAGCATCAAAAGGACGACCGTGGCACACTCATTCCTGGTTGAAGGTGGCCGTTGCTCGGCCGGCGGTCGCGTTGTGTGCATGAGGTAGTCTTCGAAAATGTCGGTCAGTCTACGAGGAAAGTGGCGGTTGATAGGTTTGGCTACGGCCACATTTGAGAGAAGCTGCTCTGACTAGTCGGCTCCGAGAACTTACCAGGTAATTTTCGTTCTAAAAAGCTTGGTGCTACCTTTATCGCGGCGGTCTCCTTGCTTTTCAAAACCATTACAATTCATGCAAACGCGTTTGGAAGGAAAACGACAAGCACAACTTTGCTCACCTTACAACTGTAGAAGGACGCCCAAGGCTATCTGGTTAGGGTATAACTACCAATTACGAAGAAGATACGTGTCGAACCTACTCCTTTCTGGAGTTTTATCGCCATGTTGCGGAACATGCAAAACGAAAAATTTATGTTGCGCTGGGGTGCTGCATTTCTGTATTGAGCTGAACTCCATCTGCTTGATGAGAATATCGATCCTTCGGATCAATCGTACCCTGAGAAGGTTCCGGTAAAAAACCGATAAAACATCATAAGGATGGTCTCTAATGGTTCCGAAATCGCAAAAAAGGTGGTTTCGTGGCCAATTCACTGTGTAGTTCTTGTAAAATAGTTTCCGGTGCAATCCCAATCGGGGGGGGGGGGAGGCAGTCCATTTCAACTTCTAAAGAAGTGCAACATGCGCCACAACATATAAATATGCATATAAATATTCTTACGTTATCAACTGCTGTGTTTCCAATACCAAAATCAGTTTTCTAAATTGCCTTCCTAGTTGGGGGAGGGAGTTATGAAAACACAGTAAATTGAACAGAAATCTGGAATAATTATAATACTATAAAACCACGCAAACACGTTAAAGCAACGTTATTACCTTAAACAATTAGTGCATAGCGGCTTGCGATTTCTTTCCAAAGCAAATACAGGGTACTATTGTACTTTTGGTACCCCACCTAATCTTGTTCAAAATAGGTCTACTAGGGGTAGTTTGCCATGGGAATAACGAATATCATAATCGTTTTTTTTTTGCGGAAATTCCTTATAAGCCCGTTATATTAAGCTCTAATTGCTTAAGGCCTTGCGATATAGCGCGCCTGTAAGAGACGCAGAGACTCCGCCTCCTAACGATGCGCACTATTTCGCCGCCCCTAGCCTGCAGCACGGCATAAGCCTTGAAATCTCGAAAAGGCTTGAAAACTCTGTTGTGTGCTCTCTTTCGCTCACGCGAAGGAGTGCACATAATTAGACAGGGGACGGGACTCCGGGGTGCGGGCCCCCTAGGACACCCGTGTTAAAATTGCCTTCATCCTAGAGGTCCCTCTCTTGCCCTATTCGGAAGAAAATAAGACCGAATCTGTAATCGAAACGAGGAGATAAGACTGCATTTAATTCGCTGCGAGTATCTAGTCGCTACGCCTGCGCGCCACGGCATACTATGGTAGCCCCCCCCCCCCCACCCGAGACGGCCGCGAATGCGTGCTGGTAAGGGGCGGAGTCTCTGCGTCTCTTACCAGCGGGCGCTATTTCGCAAGGCCTTGAGCGATTCCAACTTTATATAGCGGGCTTATAAGATATTTCCGCAATAAACGACTATGATATTCGTTCTTCCCATGGCAGACTACCCCTAGTAGACCTATTTTGAACAATATTAAGCGGGGTACCAAAAGTACAACAGTACCCCATAATGAAATCTTTTTAAAGTTTCAGCGTAGCGCTCGGACATTTCTTAGGGAGGGGATCAGGTAAGTTAAGGCATTCATATGTTGTGTTGCATGTTGTATGTACTGATGCGTAGCTACCATTAACAATTCATAGTTGACTGCCCCCCCCCCCCTGCGTAGCTACCATTAACAATTCATAATGGACTGCCCCCCACCGATTGGGATTGCGCCTAGTTTTCTTTCGCTTGTGCCGCGGCTGCTAGAAGGACAGAGTGAGGTGTCCCTCTCGCCCACTAAGATTTTTCTTCTTATGAAAGTGGGTTGCCATAAAATGTGTACGAAGAAAACCTCTCCCCCTTGACTTATGTCAGACTTGTTGCTAAAGTATTGTGCCTGCATCGCACCGTACCAGCGACGGTGTAAAATCGAGCGAAATTTTGAGAATATACGTCGAGATCATGTTCTAAGAAACTCGACATTGGTGTCACCTTAACACCGTTTGGAGGAATTCTCTTCAATTTACGGAGCAGAAAGGAGTGAGCTTTATTACGAGCTCCGGCCTGCAGTCAATTTAGTCTCGTTGTGTTTTGTCAACACATCATTGTCTTCTGGTCCTCTGTCGTCGACTGATTGACTATCGCCTTCTTCTTCGCTCCTTCACACTTGCGCCAAATAAAGAGTGAGATCTCGCTTCCTCCTTCGCGCGTTTAACGCGTACCAGTTGACACGATGTGAGGGCTGTATACGCTCCGAAACGCGCTCTGACACACGTTAAACGCGCGAAGGCAATGAAGCACGCGTGTAGTGACCGCGCGCGGCGTAGGCGCGGAGCAATAATGACGATCAAGTGTGTTAGCGTAGCTGAAGCACGCCGCATAAGATGGGTATACTATTGCTTCCCTTGAAAAATTTCTCAGAGCTGAGCCAGTCTAGAAAGGTCAAAATAACCGTGGGCTGTCTCTAATGCGATAGTAGATGGCGTTCCGAATTGCACCGAATTCGGTGAATTCTTACCGTTTTTACAAGACCGATGTTTAGTTGCAGCATTTATGGGCCACACTGTATAGTTTGCAGCTATAGCTCATTGTGGAGTGACTTCTCAGCCGATAGCGAGTCTTCTTCAGTGGATTCGGTGTTCTCCTCCTCAGCGGCTTTTCGATGCCATTCCTGTAAAGGAAGATGGTATGCTATGGCGCCGACAACCCCTGAATGCCAACGCCGAACTCGCTCTTCATCGCTACCTGCACGTCGTCCTCAGCTTCAACTGAACTTAAAAGGGTTTCGTCGTTGAACATGGCGTCTCTCCTTCCTTTCAGTTCCAGCGTATCGAGAAGTGGTAGCTGAAAACGCCATCCTATAAAGTAGCTGCTGAACCGCATATCCACCTCCGTCTTCACTATCGTGTTGAAAACGCCAGAAATCACATGCTGAGACATAATAGGGAAAACGACATCATTTCCATCGTCAAGATCAGTAACCGCAGTTCTCAACGCAGTTCTTTTAAATGGCCGGACAAAGCGTGCAAATCAAAAGGCGTACAGTGTTTTTGACTTTCTAGCAGTTTAGCCAAACCTCCTGCTGAAATGGTATTACGTCAATTGGGACCAGACAACCTATTAGCCTCTAGTGGAGAGAGTTTCCTTGAAGCTGGGATGAGTCATGGCAGAGTAACAGTAAATCCACTCGTTGCTTCAATCTGTAACTAACGGTGATTTACGATGCAGCACCAATATCACTGTGTAGATAGCGGATCTCCTCAAGTTGTTTGAAGTTTTCGTAAAAATCTTTCCATGAACTCAGTATCCTTTTGGAACCTCTCTGACGACAACCAGAACAGTAATACCTTACGACCTTAAAGGTAGAAACTAGTACGGATAGAAATGGCCTCAAAATTCTCGGGGAAGTGCTCAGTTACTGTGCAGAGTACGTTCTATTACGAGTTCAACAAGCAAGGCCGCTGAGAGAAATTCC
The DNA here is from genome assembly GCA_947396885.1 of Heligmosomoides polygyrus polygyrus. Classification (NCBI taxonomy): domain Eukaryota; kingdom Metazoa; phylum Nematoda; class Chromadorea; order Rhabditida; family Heligmosomidae; genus Heligmosomoides; species Heligmosomoides polygyrus. Next base: position 5,900 of record CANDYH010000608.1, on the reverse strand, counting down.
ACTTACCAGGTTGTTCCATAGCTGAGTGCCGGCAAGGTGGAATTTGGAGTCCCACTCGATATTTCCATCAGCCTGTCAAAATGCAAAACCTTGAGATCGTGACCCATTCACAGCTCTCCCTAAAAATAGCCGAGGGCAAATGTACTTGGAGAGGACGGCTGCCCTCGGCAGCAACTCCATCCAAGTCTCGACAATTGCTGCCAATGCTTACATTTCAAGACAAGGGAACACGGAGTTTGTAACGTACAGACTTCCCCACTGGCAGGTCACTGCATGCCGCGGTATAGGCCAAATACGCGCTCGATATGCCGCTCGTGTAAAACCTTGACCCATCTAACAATAAGATGAGCTTGACTGCAGCGAGCTTTACAGGCCTACCCTCCATCAGTAAAAATGGCACTTTGTTGTCAATAAAAATGGCACTTTTGTGCCCATCGAAGTGTGAACGCCTGCCTTCGAACCGACGATTCTTCCTGTTGCCTAGGGAAGACGCTCTCGTTGATTTTTATCTGCTTAGGTCCACAGTATGGGGCGCAGGGAAACGTTCCGCTCTTAAAGAGCCATGTTGAAAGACTCAGTTTTGACAGATGAAACCGCAGGAGTGGTGCCTCAGCCGTTTTACTAACACGCTCGGAGAACTTCTAACAACGATACGGTTAAGGACCTAACAAAGTCTCTATGGGGTGAACCTTAAGTCCTGCAACAAAAACTTAAGCGTATACAATGGCTAAGGATATATAGGATATATATATATATAATAAATATAACAAATTTGGCACAATTTGAAAAACTGTTTGCACCTAGTTTGTGGATTGTGCTAGAGCAGTATTTTTCGCTAGGTGGCACTCCGGAATTGATAAGAGCATTCAGATCGTGCAGGTAGCTTTGTAGCCCGCGTCGCAATGCCTCTTACGGAATTTTATTCCTCATTTGCTCCATAGAAGATATTGCAGCACAATTTCTCATCGCTATGTAGAGCAGAGCATTTTTTCTAATTGGCAGCTAATGGATATCAAAAATCTAAAGATGCAGGAACTTCACAGCTAGTCTTTTGCAGGTACGATGTTCGCCAGATGGACGGAGAACCGCTACCGCATCATTTATTTCCTTTTTGTTGTTAGAACAGTCGCTCCACTAGAATATGCAAGGTGCCTTTAAGAGGCGCGATTGGGTCTAGAAAATATGTTGCGGTATTTTTGCGCATATCTAACATACTTTTACTGATTATCACTCTTTTTACATAAACCAAGGGTGTTAGGGAGACATTTTTGAAATCGTGTAAGACTAACAGCTCACATGCGCAGCCACTGTTAGCATATCTTCATGTTTCCCGGAGATATCATTAAGCGCACTAATATTTTGGCTTTTTTAGGATCCCTCATCTTCGAGAAATTCCTCATCAAATGAAGAGGTGGCTGAAACCCGGCCTGAGCGACGCGCTCCAACTGCGCTTACAAATTTTTCACTCTACTCTTTTCTGCTCATAACTGAGTCTTCGTCGCACTTGTGGGCTTGTAGAACCTTCCTTGTAATCTTCTAAAAACTACAAGTTGCCTAATAATACAGTACGCACACGACTGAGTATTGCGCCTGTTACAGCTCGTTGCTGCATCGTGTGTGGGCTGAAAACTAGTAGCGTTCTTCTATTGTACTTCAGTTCCATTAATTAATCGCTCTGAATTGCCCTACGCGCTCCATTAATATGTTCCTCCACCAATATTCAGAAATTTAGTCACACCACCGTGGACCAGTGGCAGATTTTCAGTAGTTTGCGCTAGAGTGCACTATTTTCTAATAAGAATAGCTATAACCATGATGCCTGCAATGAGTATAGCACTAGGTATATGCTGAACAACAGTTCGTATGTGGTTTCCCCAGTCTGCAACTGCACGTCTTTTTTCATTGTAACTCTGTGAGAGAGCCTGGACAGCGTGGACAATGCAATATTCAGAAGTAATTCGCTGTCAATTCGCTACATATGAGGAAGACACACGGCGAATGACCATTCTTATGTAATAATTAACTCTCCACCAATTTCATACATGCCCATTGTGAGCAGCTTTGGACTTCATTAAGTATTGCGGCGATTGGATGTTTCCATGTCGTCGATTTGCCTACATTGAGTGATATAGACGAAAAAGAGTGCATCTAAGGCGCCTTTTATACTTGCGCTGCCCCGCGGCGCGGCGTGAAGGTCGGCATGGCTATCGATTTTTCGCGCCGCGAGGCGGCACCGCATCGTTTCTATACTCCGCCGCCGCAAAACACCACACTTGACGGAATTTTGGGTTACGGTATTCGGCGAATCGCGCCGCTGAGGGGAAGGGCCCGCCGCGGAGCGATCAGCCGCGGCTTACTCGGTGTAGGGTGAAAGATTTCACCTTTTCGACCAAACTCCTCCTATTGGGAAGGAGCAGGGGTATTTAGGGTTGATCACCAATCTGACATCGTTTTTTGACGTTACAGGCGATTACTAGGTTTGGATGATTAGGGAGTTTGGGCGAGATCGGTGACGATGACCTTAGCCCGTACCTTCTGTAACCTAGGAAGAGAATGGAGATCTGTGGACATTCCATTCATTTTTTTTTTGAATTCATATACCATGATAAAGATATGCACAGTAACCCCAGAATGGCCATATGAGAAAGAATTTTTAGTGGTTATCGACGATGAGTATCTTCCAGCAGTTTTACTTTAAGACCCGTACATATCGCAAAATAAGGAGAGGTTTAGTGCCGTTTGCATTGCAGGGGATTCGACTTAATACCACACTCACCAGTTTCAACCATAGGTTGAGCGGACGACTTCGACTCCAGGCTTAGTAGAGGATTTGTCGCTCCCCATAGGAATCCCACGACAAACATTGAGAAGATGCCAGAGAAATCCTTTCTGTTTTGCTCCCTCAATGACACAGGGACCGTTTCCGGAGCACGGGCCGTACTGCGCAGAAGCTCGTGGCCGCGCGTCGCTGACGCCCCCCTTCCTAACTGCAATCGCGCCGCGTCGCGGCGGGAGTATAAAAAGCGCCTAAGGCCAGTGTTATACTCCCGCGGGAACATCCGCCGAACGTCCGCGGACGACGGGCGTGGCGGGGCGCGGCGATTGGCCAGGCGAGGGATCTCGGCGCGATTCCCGCCCGTCCGCGGATGCTCCCGCGGGGGTATAACTCAGGCCTATGGGCCTCTACAGAGTCTCGCGGCAGCACCCCGAGAACTCGTCCATATCGCTCCCGCCGCAGTGGGACCCACGCTGCCACTGTGGTGGAAGCCGCGGCGCGGACGAGTTGTCGCGGAGCCGCCGCACGCAAAGGTCCCCGAGGGCTGCCGCAGTTCACGGCAGCTCTTGGCGCTGCGGGTGAGACCCGCCGGAGGGCGTGAAAGAAGGGTGTCCATTATGGTTCATCTATTCTAAACATTTTCTAAAACGAATCTACATGGTAGGGATGTAGTAAGTTGGTGCATAATTTCTGTCCATAGAGGAGCTTGACAACCAACAATATAATCACCGGTAGGGTTGACAAATGGAGGTGTATGGAATCCTGCACTCAAAATGTAACGCAAGAAAGCTTAGCACGATATTAGGTAACCTTAATTGCTTGGAAAATCTCCGTGACCTTCCAGTCACAAGTTAGTCGTCTGAGGTTTAAGGAAAACCCTTGCATAGAAATGCAACAAGAAAGCAGACCGTTCTTTTTAGTGCTAGGTGTAACTGCATCGGACGGACCTATCGAACTTAACAAGGCATAGGAGAGAATGCGGTCATCACAAGGGCTACCACATTATCTGCGAGCTGCTTGTCAAACGAGGAAATTTTAGCGGAGGTAGATCGACAAAAATGAGAGCAAGCGCAAAATGGCACAGAACTGTTGAGTTATAAGAAATGTTCTATTAGATTTCGGGGCTTAGATTCAAGAACTCCTAACTTGACTTAGAAAACGCTTCTTCACAAAAGAAAAAGCGCTCTGCTTACTTCATCTCTGACATTCTTAGAGGTCGTAACTGCCTTCAAAAGTACGCAGTGTTGCGTACAGCAGCCCTTGCGGCGCCGCACCACCCGCCGTTGTCATGGCGGGTCCGCGGCACCCGCAAGACTCTGCTGCCGGCCTAACGCAAGCGTCCAGTGGAGATTGGTCCTCGTTGCCTTTTCGGAGCTAGGACATAACGTATCCGAATTAATGTGAAATTTTCCATGTCTCCGTTAGCCGGAGTCGACCGAAGAGAGTGACAGCTATCAGCTTTAGGAAAATTCTCTGTTACTGTTGACAGCCAGGAAAAGTCCTACGCCAGAGCAAACCGGTATCAATTCACCGGCCACGGAGTGATGGAAGGCTTGGTTGGAATTGGCAGGCTTGAACAAAGAATCTTGAATTGAAGTGCAAACGCCAGTTCATGCTTCCGACTTCGCCACTATATGGTGCTAACGACAAGAATAGGGCACAACGATATTTGCCTCTGTCTACTAGTGGGATGCGCCACACTTTCTACTTCTATGGGATGTCGTGGTGGCAATTCGATGCGTATTTAGCATACATAATGATTTGCGGCCACGGATCTCCCTCGATAGAGAGCCTTCGGGCTATCCAACGCCGCCTACTCCTCTGTTGTCGCATGTTTCGAGGAACAGTTTTTGTTCTTGGAGTCGTAGGCGGCGTGTAGGGAGTGGCTTCTTCTCGTCTCGGTCAGTCCGATGACGTACTTGATCTTCCTGGCTTGCATCATCAGGTCCTCGACGGATGCTTCCGATGCAAGTGTGCGGGCGTTGTAAGTACAGATCGTCATCCTAGTCCTTCTCAATTTGTGCAGCCTGGTTAGGCCCTGAGATTTTAGCAGCCTCTCCGTACTCGTCCTTCCCATCGCTGCAGAAATGGGGGCTCTTTCGGGGTCAGGGGAATGAGGCCCTTTAGTGCTGCTGTGTTTGACTTCCATACAACACGGGTAGCTAGTCAGGCTCTGTCGTGCGGGCGAAGAACTCCGGGCAGCCAGCCAGACTGCCCGAAGGGACGGGGCGAGACTTAAGGCGGCCTCGAATCGCCTTACGATGTGCTCCCAGTCTACCGAGTGCAAGCTTTTGGCCGAGCCGACACAGTTACAATCCGCACAGTCACGAACACATCCACGCACACTGTGCACGAACATGTCGCTCCCACGCACAAGGAACGTGTCGACCCGACACAGCAGGAGCAAGGAGTCCATCCCCTGCATCCCACCTGCGTCTCTGGGCAGTACACGGTCGCATTTGGTTCGCGTTTAATCCCCTATCCACCACCCGGGGACGCGCCACGTGGCCCTGCGACAAGCGGCCCGAGATCCCTCTTAACAAGAGAGCCTGAAGGCTCTCTATCGAGGGAGATCCGTGGCCGCAAATCATTCACCTGTATCACCTGTATCACCTGTCGTACCGTTGATCATCGAATTGCTCGAGCGGGTGCCAGCAGCGTCTCCATTCGTCCCTGTCGCGTGCCAGAGTGGTCCAATGGATCCTCCTCGCTCGAGGGACACGAAGAGCGTCATATCGGTCGTTCAGGGCTTTAACGAAGAAGTCCGACCAACGCGTTGGTGGGCGTCCTGGTGTTCTTTTGACATCCCGCGGAATCCAGTCGGTGATGGCTCTCGTCCAGCGGGTGTCTGCGAAGCGCATTACGTGGCCGGCCCACCTAATTTTCGACAACTTGGCCCACGCGACAGCGTCTCTGATCTTCGAGCGTCGGCGAAGCTCGGAACTCCGGAGGCCTTCTCTCACTTGCGTGAGTCGTGTCACTCCGAGCATCGTCCTCTCGATTCCACGCTGCGCGACGCTGATCGCGTGTTCATCCTGCTTTCGTATAGCCCAGGTCTCTGAGGCGTATGTTAGGGCAGGAAGAACAGTGGAGTCGAATAGGTGGGCACGGAGTCGGACGTTCT
>CANDYH010000607.1:0-26042 GCA_947396885.1 Heligmosomoides polygyrus polygyrus | reverse complement strand
ATTCGGCTGAGCGAAGATGACCACCTTAACGACATTTTGTATTCTGGGTGCTCCTAGGTTTCAAAGTGAATGAATCTTCAGCTGCATGCAAATGCAGATTTTTAGTTTTTAAAAAGGTAACGGGTCATAGCAGTGTTCCTAAAAACATTAAGAAAATTATCAACACACCAAGTTTTTGAGGTTTCCTTCCCTTTTCTGATTGGTGCAAGTAGTTCTTACTCCGATGATAAAATTTCCAAGTTCCGTACGCAGAAGAAAGCTCTAAAAGGTAACTCTATCCTATGTTCACAAAAATAAATATGTGAGAAGCACAAATTTGAGTACACTGATTCCATTAATTTCTTTGCTTCAATTGTAAATCTTTTCATTTGGCCGCTATAGTGCAAAAAATTTACCTGTACACTTTGAATAATATCTTCATAATCGCTAGATGAGCATGACGTCATTCTTCTGGGTACTATGTAAAAACGCTTGCCTTCTAGCTGAAATTTTTGAGCATACACCGCGATTCAGTTTTCGTTTGGTAACGGGAAACAAAAGATTGGTATTAGTTCTAAAAGTTAACGAAAAGCTGACGCTCGTGGACTAGGAATGCATAAAAGGCGATATCAGAGTCATGCTGTTGGTTCCTGAAGCCCGTTTGGTTAGTCTTGCTGGATGTGCGGAGTTCCTTGAAACGGTTTGCAGAGTTCAGCTAGCTGTCCGAGTTACATTTCATCTCCGCATCATTTTCATTTTCCGAAGACGCTATCACCAAACCCATAGCCCAAAATGACCTACAGTGCGTTTAAAGGTATGTATCCACTCAAAACTTGCTCATATCTCGTTTCGAGTTCATTTCTGCAGGCCCTCGCTAGCTCCACTAGATTTCGCGTGGTCGAAATAGATAACAACTCACTTTCAAAACTGTTTTCGTCTCACACGAGAATCAGACTTTTTTAAAAGAAAATTGGTTGAAAATAGGCGTTTCAAAAGTATGTATCCACTTGTGAAAATCAAACTTTTTATTAAATTCAACAGTCGACGGACCACCATAATGTCTAATAATATCATGCATCGTATTATTCATGCTTCTGACAAGGTTGTGGACAATTTTTCCTTCGCTGGTGTCCCATGTAGTCAAAACTGCCACCACGTCATTGAACTGTCGGTTATTCGCGTAGACTCGTCGAACCACGATTCCCCAAGTTTTCCATTGGGTTGCTGTCAGAAGAACATGACGGTCAAGTCCATTACTTGAATGTTGTGACGGCGGAGCCAAACTTTGGTCAAGCTAGACACAATGGCATTAGACACAGGCAGAAGACATTAGACACATGTTCTGTAGCAGGACTGTAGCGCTGCACTGCTACAGAACATGTGTCTAATGTCTTCTGCCTCTCAAGAAAGGCAGAATAATAGACTCGAGTACGCCTTGACATTCCATGCTGAACATGCGACACAATTGTTTGTATTGCAAAATTAAAAAAAAGATAATGGTCCTTGCTTACAAAGCTTTCACACATAAATCGGGCAAATGACAGTAGAAAACAAACAATCCTAGTGAAGGAAGCAGGGCAATTGGTGCCCTGGTTTCTTCCAGAGTAAGAAACTGGCGATGTCAATGATGCTGCGCATGAGTCTCTGACAGTCAGTAGGTTTGCGTTGGAAGGGAGGTGGTGATATTTCCCACTGTGCACAAACTTAGGACTAGAACGCATCGTCTACTTTAAGACCCAAAAAGGATGTAATCACCAATCGAAATGAATATTGTATCGACCTTTCTTGCAGAATCTTGAAAAATTAGTCACCCGGTTCCAAGCTTTTCTGATTCATAATATTAAAGATCCAGAAATACCGTAGTGAATACCATTGTTTTGTCTCCACAGATAGGTGTTTTGTTTCTCTGTCAGTATTAGAAAATTCTTCGCATTTTCCTATCAGTCTGTCTGCATATAAGCCCCTGACCAATGTAGTCGGGGCATTCGGCTTCAACTCCAGGCAATAAATCTCTCCCTAACTGAAGCATCTAACAAGACAAAGGATATCTCGGATCGAATGACAAGCTCTGAGCTTAGTCTCATATCAGAGTAGAATGAATATCTCCCTCTGTACAGCTGCTACTAAAACCGTAGAAGGGACACTTTTTATTGATCAGAGCGCTCCTATTCTCTAATGATGTATCGCGCAGAGGACTACAGAAGCCACTTACACTTTAGTTTCTGATATGAAGAACGCCACACTTGATGCATGGACTAATGTAAAGCAAACTGTTATTGATAATCTTATCAGTAGTATGTCAAGTACAATTTTTGATGTTGTTTACAACAAAGGTGGTGTGAGAAGCACTGATCTTTGTTCGTAGGTACTTTTGTGGTCTTACTTAGACCTCATCGGCGGCTGCCTTGGCAATGTGCCATATCCTGCTACAGTATCTAGCAAACCTGCAGATCTTCCAAGCCGTCATCGGAGCGCGTTAATGCACCGGCTGCCGCGTTGCTGTAGCGTGTGTTTGAAGCCTTGCAAGCGCGGGTTGATGTGCAGGCGCGGGATACTGTAGCGTACGCTTGCTTCCGCTTCGAGTTTCGTGAATAATGTGACCATGTTTTACTTCTTCAGCTCTTTCGGCTTGTGATTACTGCATGGCGTGATACAACGTATTTTATTCTTCACCAAGTGCTTGTTAAGGGCTTTTCAGCCAACGCTGCTGAATCTCTCCAATCTTGACTGGTGCCAAGTGCCGTTGATTCTTATTATCGGCTCATTCCCTATCATCCTATTGTGGGATTGTGCTTTACTACTATAAAAAGCTGAGGGAAGGCGACTCCTAGGTGACCATCCATAACGGCACTCAGATCTGGCTTTTTAGAACGCTTTCTTAGAGAGAAAGCTTAAAGAATGACTGAAAGAAAAATAAATCCTCATGTGACATTCTCGTGGAAGGGAGAAAACTGATATGAGGGTCTGGTGGGGGGCCCCATCATTCAAGAAACGAAACCTCAGTAGTGCGCAAAAATAAAACGAGGCATAGTGTCAGTGAAGAAAACAAAATGTCTGCCGACGAGAGCACAAATTTGAAAATTGCGTGAAATTTCTTTGCGTACAGAAATCTACAGTTTAACAAATTACATTGTGAGAAGGGTGTCCAAGGACTGCCCGTTAAGGGTGATGTTTAGTTTAAAGGGTTCTAAGAGTAACTGCTTGTCTAACGTTTTCTTTCGCATGTCTTTTCGATCTTCACTCATATCCGCGTTACACATAAATAAATGAATTAAGATGTAAGATAAGTGGTGATGTAGTTTACCGAATGGTAGTTTATGGGAAAGTCTAAAGGCCCCCACAGACTTCTGCGGCGCCGCTGAGCGGCGACGGCGAACGGCGAAACCGCTGAGCGGCGCCGCTCAGCGGCTTGACTCACCATCAGTGGGAGCGGTGACGGCGAGGTACTGTACTGTTTCTAGTCGGGACCGACTGGTGCTCAACAATAACGCGCCCCGATGACGATCGCGCGCCCGCATCGACCGTCTCCGCTCTGGATCCCGCCGCGAAAGGGCAGAGCGCAGAGCGCAGACAGACAGACGCTGGAGCGGCGCCGCCGGGTGGAATGATTCAAGTCATTTCCGCCAGCGACGCCGCCGGTGCCGCCGGTGCCGCCGGCCGGCCAGCGGCGCCGCTGGCGGCGCCGCTGGAGGCGAGCTCTGCGTCTCTGCCCTATGGTTAAGCATAGGGCAGCGGCGCCGCCGAGCAGCGCCGCAGAAGTCTGTGGCGACCTTAAGGCCTATGGTATAGTCCCGCGGGAGTGCCCGCGGGACGTCCGCGGACGACAAATGCACCGCGGAAGACGGTCGCCGACCCAGCACGGTCAACGGCCGACACTGAATGATAATCGCGTTGGAGCGCCGTTCGCGGTGCATTGCTCTGCGGGAGGTTGTCGGTCGGCGGGGTCGGTCGGCGGACGGGAAGTACCAGTGCCAGCAAGTCCACCGACCGCCGCCGACGATCCGCGGAAAATGGGCTTTGCGGACTGCGGCTATTGGGCGCGCGCTGGGTCCTGGCTAGATTATTCCCGTTCCGCGGATACTTCCGCGGGACTATACCATAGGCCTTAGTATAACGGCATTTTCAATACGTTGGTAAACATTAAACTTTCTAATGACGCTGTCTTGTGTTTCTTTTTTAAATAAAAGGAGAAGTGGGCGTCCTGCTCAGAAGTTAAATCCAAATTTATCTTTGCTATCGTTGCTGCTCGTTCCAACTCTGCACTATAGTTTGCTGGGTTCTGCGTTCTTGTTTATTGGCTCGAAGAGCGTAGAACCGCTCTTGGAGCGCAGAACCCAGCTGCGCAATCCCCCTTTGAGCGACGAAAGCAGTATCAGTACGAGCCCCTTGGATGGCCCACACCCCGAAGCCCCGTCCCTGGCGGTGTTGTTCGCTAGAGGGGCGCTGAACCGGGCTTCGAGCGCAGAACCCAGCTGCGCACTCCTCCTTTGAGCGAGAGCAGCTTGGATCGCACCCACCCTGGAGTCTCTTCGCTAGCCTGATTCTGCGCTCGAAGAGCGCAGAATCCAGCTGCGCACTCCCCCTTAGCGATGAAGGTAGTTTCCACACGAGCAGCTTGGATCGCACCCACCCTGGAGTCCCTTCCCTAGCCTGATTTTGCGCTGGAAGAGAGCAGAATCCAGCTGCGGACTCCCCCTGAGCGCCGAAGGCAGTCGCTCGAAGAGCGCAGAATCCAGCTGCGGACTCCCCCTGAGCGACGAAAGCAGTTTCCACACGAGCAGCTTGGATGGAACTCAAAATCTATTCCGATCTGGTTTTAGCAGCCATTGTTCCACTCCCTTTCGCAATGCAATTTCGACATATACCTGCTGAATACGAATCCCATACGTATATGAATTGCTCTCTCCAAAGCAGTCGCTAAGGGGTGCTGCGAGACCACACGGCAGACACTTCGCAACGAGTCAGCCTGTGCAGAAACGCGCTCCGATGACGGATGATCTGCAGGTTTTCGGGATACTGTAGCATGATTTGGCACATTGCCGCGGCAGCTGCCGATGAGGACTAATGGCTGTCTACTTTTGTGAATATTCAGGTTTTCATGAAGTGAACTTATATTTTGCACCGGTCCCTATTCGGTAAAGTTTTGATAAAAGTTCGTGGTATCTTGCACTGATAAGATAACCTGCTTAGAAATTTTCTATAGAGGTTTTCAATAGTATGGAATGCGATGGTAACATCTGTGGGCCTTGGCAGTTGTTTCTTAAGGTACTAATGAACCGAAAGGTGAACCTATAATTTTGCAGTAGGGTGTAATATATTGTTGCATTCTTACTTCCTTTTTAGATGACACAGCATCAGTGTTTCTTATGAACATCCTCGCCTACATGGAAAATGATTTTTCATTGCCAGGTTACAGAGATAAGAGTAACGAACGTATTCCTTTGGATATATAAGTTATGTTATAAAACATCAATAACTTAGAACTTGTTTGGAACTGCGGAAGTGACGAAGTAGACTGTATTTTTGAATTCTGTATTTGATCAACAAGGACTGCATTGCACATTAGAAACATCGAGACACAGAGAGCCACAGCTCAGAGAGCAAGAAAATAATTTTGTTTCGTATCATGAATAGTGCCTCTTTGATAATCTCGTTCTCAATCTTTCCTCGAAGTTAATTTGAGGAAAGAGTTGGGAAATAACTCAAAATCTTATTTCTCTGATACCTTTTACTTTTCCAATTGCTCGCAGTTATTCAACAGACTTTCTAGAAGTAGCAAAAGTTATAGCCGTACATCTATTTCTCTTGAGCATAATTCATTTGCAGTAGTCTTATGACTCGTGTCCTGGTGCCATGTCATAATATGCTTTACCCTTTACTAAACGAGCAGAGCATTTTTTCTTGTAATGTATTTCATCTTATTTTCACTTACCTTTTCAGCGTTACTAATTTTTTCATCCGGCTCATCCTCAACAATCACCGAGTAGTTTCCTTTTTTCGGAGGATGAAATGCCAGTTTCCGAGTAATAACACTTGGTATCGGTGGGCACAAAACGTAACAGCACATTGCAATTCCCTTAATCACTGGGTGTTATACAAATTTGCATTTATTGAAATAAAATTCACAATTTTTCAAAAAGTATCTTAGCATTAAAGAAGCAAACAATAAAGCCTTACTACTTTAAAAAATCAAGAAAAAGCAACTGTTGAAGTTCTGAAAACTCATGATTGCAGAAACCTGTAAGATGGCGAATGGCTTAGCAATCTATTCACGCGCGCGAATTTCCCACTTCCCGCGGCGTAGTGCACGTCACTACCCTTCGTTATTTCAACTCGAAATAAGGAAATCCAGGAAATCTATCGTATGACCAGTACAAAACGAGATACTGAAAAAACGGATTTATCTTCTTAGCCAGGTCTGCCGGTATCGATCATGAATTAGATTTCATCGTGCTTCCGTTGTCGCTTGTCTTACCATCTCTGGGGATCGTAGCAAACCTGGCTTTGGAAGGTTCCACTCGCTTTAGGCCGGGACATACTTTCATCGCCGCGTGCGGCCGATTAGTCAAAGGGGAATCCGCCGCGGCTGCCCCGATAGTGGGTTCGTGGTTCCGTCGTGACGGATTTTTTCACGCCGCACGTGGCGTTCTATGGAAGGCCTAATGTGGCAGTGGCTACAGATCTGTCCTAGTAGATATGATAACTTGCTCTATCATCCCTTCCTTCATACATACTCCTATTATAAACCATCAATCGAAGGCCCACGGATATATTCAGAAAAGATAATGTGGGATGTGTGAATGTACAGAAATTTATTCAGGTTTGACTACATAGTAAAGCCGTCTTTTTGTATAGACTACAGTACGCTGTATTCAGTTTGGTATAACTTTAAAACTACTTTGCAATAACTAGCACTTCGTTTCTAATAACACCCACCTTTAACACATCCAAAGCGCGTGTGCTTTTCCTTTCGTAGGATGAAGTCCCCGAAACTACCGATACCTTTAAAAGAAAGCCTGTAATTGCAAGGCGGCCTTGGACAAACCCAAAAGGAATTATTGAGATGTACTCACTTGCGAAGCCATACGTAGATCTACAATTAACAGTTAGTACTGGTGCACAGCCTGTAGAGAAGGGAGCAGCAACGAAACTGATGGTTGATGTGTCAGTCTAATATTTCTGATTTTTGATAGCTGCAAGCGGCTGCAGCTCTATAACTGATATTTCTGATAATGCGTAATGTGGAAATCGTTTTGCTCTTAGCGGTTTCCATCGAACTTCAACGAGTTTCATTGGTGTTGCCGAACAAAGAATTAGGAGTTCATCGTGTTAAAAAAATGTAGGTATTTTGTAGATGTTACCATATAAAGCTCGCAGTGCTCTCCGTACTATGTTCAGCTAGAAATACCGTCCTCGGATAATCACAGCAGGGTGGTTCTGTATCACGAGTAAGGGCATGTGAAGGGACGGGGTTGGCGACCGCCGGAGAATCTCAGTCTCTAGGCAATAGTCAGCAAACGGAAATCAGGGCTGGATGCAAATCTAAAGGACTATTGCCCATTCGCTATTGTGTCTATTGTCACGACTATTTTAAGGACATACTGGTGCGCGCAGCCCGTTGGTTCCGGGACACCAAACGCACGGGAACACAACGTCGCACTCTAGGTGCCTTTCCGCACAGGAGCCCCACTTCGTGCGCTGTCGTCACGAGCAGATGTTCGCCGCTATCCGCCGTCACTCTGCACCACATTCCTGTTGAACAAAGCCATGAGCTGCTTCTGCACGACAACGAGGACCTAACTTGACATCTACTACCGGGCACTGCCCGGCCCCACTCGCGTGAGCTTACGCTCCTGAGCAGCAATCAGGTAAGCATTAGTTTAGTGTGGTAATGCTCAGCCTTAAATCCTGGGAAATTTTCCCCTTTTTTGGTAACGTGTGTTTACTTTCATAAATGAACTAGTATGAGAGCGCAGTGTAATGACAAAGCTGAGTCAAGGATTTACTGAGAAACACGTCGCAAAGCCTTGGAGAGAAGTTGTGTTCAACAATGCCATGCCAAGGACGTGATGACGAGTAGGAACGCAGGGTGTCAGTACAGGGGCCTAGAGCGGTTATTTAAAGAAGTTCATCCACATTATCGTTAAATGTGATTCCAGTCGAGAGAAATGAGCCTATAATACAGCAAACGAGTCCTGTCAGACATTCGCAAATGTTCGACTTTTACAAGGCACGCAACGACGTGGAGCTCAGCGACTCGATGCCGCCGCTTGCATACATTTGGCTGGAGTCGCTTCTCAGCGTGACTATAACCATCAGGGGTTGCATGGAGTCACTGAGTCCGCACTCAGAGTGCTCATGAAAAGGTTGACGAAAATGAACAACTGTGTGTTCTGCAGTTCCGAGGTTCAAGTGAAGGCTGATCGGTGTAACAACTACCGAGAAACCATCGCCAGGAAAGTTTAAGCGTCCGATTTCGATTTGTGCTGTCGCTGCTTCAAAGCACGCGGCAGATTGTCGGATAACCTGCCAGAACTCAGGCTGCCTCATAATGTACTGCTATGTTCCAGCAAAAGAGCGTCAACCAGCTGCCAAGCAAAGATGAGGAAGCAGTAACGGAATCGAGGACACCCGCCAGCGAAGCCAGGGCGTGATAAATTGATGTGTTGTATAAAATGTGGTTTCAAATGTGCGTAGACCACTGGTAATGTATCTCCGTCGGCGTCTCCCTATCGCAAGTGTATGTTGATCATCGTCGAATAAAGAGGTGACATTTAGTATGTTCATACCGTTCAATGATCAAAACACTGAACCGAAAATACGACAAAGGAAGGATACTACCCTTCAGACGTTCATATGTGGGTGACGTCAAAAGTAAAAGTAAGAAGCGCCAAGCGAGCGTCACATAGGTATTGATCTCCAATGGGTCGTCGCATCTGCGCGCCAACAGCAGCGCTCCCCCTTGGCAAAAGAGGGACTAGGCAGTCTTCTTTTCAGTTACGCTGGAGGATCTCATCGGTGCGGTGCCAAGCCACTGCCTCACTGCTGTTTCCACGTTCATCACCTCGCTTCATCGCATCTACCTTTTTTGATATTTTCTGCTTTGCAATAAAGATCTTACTCTAGACTTTTTCCTTCACGTCGAAAAGACTGAGCGGGTCGTTTTTTGTTTTCGTTATAACGCTGTTTAAAACTTGACCACATCAAAAAGCACCGGGGCCGGATTCATTGAGCAGTGAGATCAGCTTGAATGTCCTGAGGGAGTACCCAATACCAGCAGTGGGTAGCAGGCACGATTCGAGTTCATGAAAGGAATCAAGGGTATGGTAGAACTACATAAACCACTCGAGAACAGCTGATCTCATCGGATCGCCACTTTTTCAATGGGGCACGGAATCCTAGTGGGTATGAGGATATACCCATGACGATCGTCGAGTATTTTATACCCATTCACGTTTCCTTCACGCCTGTCGTGACGGTGAGCGGTCGACTGCCGCGGCCTCTATTTTCCTAACTTGTTTTCTAGTAATTTTCGTGCACTACTTGCCTTAACACTTTTCGCAGCCGAGCTCCACTGTTGCTATCTGCATTGAGTTGCAAAGGCATTATACTTCTCTGTTTTTCTCTGTCACAGGAATTTGTGGATCGTTGTTATCGGTTTCTCATTGATTGCGTTTGCATGTCAACCGTCATGCCTCGTCAACGTCGCAGGGCTGTTCGAAATCAGGTTGATCTTCAATCTAATCATGCTGCTTGCCCGAGCGCTAACACGTTGGAGGTCGATAGTGGTGGCGAGGCTGAATACTCTAAGTTGAATGCCACTGAGTATTTGGATCTCATAATAGCGAGGAACAAAGACCCAAAAATCGCTAAGATGCCTCAGGTGTTCAAGGAAAAAATTCCCGGCGATATAACAAGTGCGATTGAAGAAGACCAGAGAGGTCGGAGCCTCATCATCTCTGGATTGCAGGAGCCGGCCGACACTGTGAAGCCGTCGCTGAGGCAAAGAAATCTAGAGGAGAAAGTGGAAGGTATTTTGGATGTCTTAAAAGTGGTGTGTCGACCTGTAGAGTTATACAGTATTGGCAAACCGGAGGCCTCTCGACCTAGGATAGTAAAGCTTGTGCTGCCATCTAAGGCCCACTGGCTGACGGAGCTTTCGATTTCACGGCTGTTACGTTCCTCCGAGTTCAGCGAGGTTTTTATACCTAGAAGCAAGACCTCGGAGGAACGTAGAAGAGAATACGAGTTTCGGCGGGAAGCTCGCAACCGCAATAGTGAGGCGAAGAGCAAAGAGCGAGTTGTATATGCATTAAGCATTAACAAATGTGAAGGACTTAAGATCCAACCCTTATCACAGAAACAGGCATTCCGTTATGGCACCTCACCAGGTTTAAAGTGTTTTCTGTTCAATGCTAGAAGTATTGTAAACAAGCTTCACCACCTCCATCACTTTCTTGTGATCAATGACCCGATAATAACTGAAAAGGAAAGAAGCACTTATTACTCCCATAGCGAAAGATACCAAATCAAGTCTCTTGGCAAATTGTAGGTACTCCAACGCCAATGAAAACACTGGAAAAATTATGAAAAACTGAAAAACTTTTGAGTTGGCTGGATAAACACAATATACTGCCCCCTGAACAGCATGGCTTCCTCAAAGGTGCTCCTACCGCAACTCAACTTCTCGATAGCAGTTTTGAGTGGGGGTAAGCTTTGAATAATAATCGTTCAATAGATACCATATATTTTGACTTATCTAAGGCTTTGATAGAGCTAATCACTCTAAGCTGATTCTAAGGTTGAATCAAATCGGCGTTGACGGCGCTCTCGTTAAGTGGTTTGTATCGTACCTGGGTGACCGCCATATGTGGGTAAGAGTAAATAATTGATTCTCAAAGCGTTGTCCCTGTTTCAGTGGGGTGCCACAGGGTGGGGTACTATCACCTCTTCTCTTTATTATTTATTGCTTCGACTTGCCCGACAAGTTGCATACTCACGCATCTATAAAGGTTCAGCTCTATGCCGACGACATAAAGGTATATGGTATCTACGGAATGGAGAATAAGTGTTAAATCCATGCCGCGTTAATGGATCCATACGCAGATTAATGGAATGGACTAACTTCTGGAGTTTTCCCGTTAATCTGTCTAAAACGTACGTTATGCATTTAGGTCGTGATCAGTCATTGCAACACAAATATCTGACATTGTTATCAAAAACTGCAGAGAAGTAGGAGACCTAGGTATCATACTATTAATATATAATATATAATAATCCGCTAAGCGATGAGTCACACTATCGATGACGATGAGTCATAAAATAGAGGAGATTATAGGACACAAATTAAGGCAAGAAATTACCGGAAAATTCCCAGACGACATCTACTCGCCTGACGACTCAGTAGACGAGCAGAACATGTCGGCGACCGTGCATGGCGAGCCGTAGACGTGCCGAAGACGTCGGCAACCGTGCCTGAGCATTTAGATGATCATCGACGGAAGGCCTTCACAGCATGGGAGACAATCGATATCGATCGATATTATCGATTTTTTGCGGATGTCGTTCAAGCGGCACGAAACTTCAGTCCTGGGGCTGATCGAGGTCCTGACCGGTGGTTTCCTCCCAGGTTTAACCGATCGGGTGGGGAGGGGGTGGGAGACACGCGGGTATTATGGCCGAAGGAGTGCTCCACATCAGGTGGAAAGTTTCAATGTGGAGGCCAGTATCGATCGGTATTATCGATCGCCTGACCGGTGGTTTTCTCCCAGATTTAACCGATCGGGGTGGGGGAGGGGTGAGAGACACGCGGGCACTATGGCCGAAGGAGTGCTCCACAACAGTCTGAGGACGAAAGCACTGATTAACGCAAATAAATTACGTTTCCGAACTGTCTGAAGATAGTGCCGGCGAAGAGAAGAGATGTTGAGGATGGAGGGAGGGAGAGCTGGACGGCTTCATATCGAAGAAGTACTCACCTGATCTTAAAGAAGGTAGACCAAGGTTCGAAATTATTAAGGTTTTCAAATACCTCTTTTTACTGCTAAGATGCCGAGAAGGCTGCACAAGCAGAGCAGCTGCTTGAAGTGAGTGATCTTGGCTTAGTGACTCTCTAAGGTCGCGCGAAGCGCGCAAGTGCGAGACACGCCGATAGGCGTTGGAGCACTTGTTGAGTATAAGGAGTCTTTTGATTTTCGGTCACACATAAATAATATTGTTGGTAAGGCCTTCAGTAGTATATTTTGTACGTTTCTTTCGAAACGTGCATTCCAACCAGGGATGTGCGTTTAACGACTAACGGTTTACCGATTTACCCGATTTACCGGAATTTTTCATTAAAACTTTTTAACGAAATTTAACAAGGAAAATTTCCGTTAAATTGCATTAACGACGTTTTACACTCCATTTTTGAAATTTTGCTTATCTTTCATACAAATATACTTTGAACGACTTTTTTGGAATAGTTTTCGCAGTATCATTGCGATAGCGAGGAAACCCTCTACTTACTTGAATCAGTGGAAATAGGCAGTTAATATCGTCCTCGTAATTCGAGAATCGTTGGCATTTTTCTTGCTCCTGACCAATTTGTTTGCGTGCGCCTCCACTTTTCTCTGCCGTAGTTTCGCGTTTTTGGACTCCCTTGGCCATTTTTGGCGTTTTGTTGCGAGCATATTAGTTCTTCATACTTAACAACCGGTCAATTTTTTTCATAGTTTTCTGTGACACTTGTTTCCAAGTGATTTTGAAAGGGCATAGAAAACGAGATGAAAACGTTTCTAAACACAAATAGTGCGTGACAAAAAGGATAAGAAGCGAAACAATATATAAAAAAGGCTCTTTTCTCCATCTTCGCCAGTATTATGAAGATGGGACCGGTTCTTTGTGCAGAATCAGGTGACGATTTTAGGGGATTACATCAAGGCAACATTGGAGACCGCCTGATACATAGAGCGTGGCTGCTGGTACTGCCGTTGCTCCGTTTTTATTAAATTTCATGCCATGCTGTAAATGATTTTGCTCAACCTTTTCGTCTCTTCGAGGGCTCTCGTGGCAGTTTTCTTTTGGAGAAGCATAGCGAGTATGCACATGAAATAGTGAACAAATGTACATGAAAAATACAATTAAATAAAAAAGAGAAAGAGATAACATTCTTCGTCAAGTATTATATATGAGGTTTCTATAAAAACTGCTACTTTAAGTGGTCTATTGCATAAAGATTTTTTCAGCTTTTCGAAGAAGGTATATCTTTGCAGGTGCAGGCTTGGCCCTAGCATGTTCCCTTGTGTCTGCGGATTCTTTCGCCTAATTTGCGAGCTTACTATAACACCTCTTCAGTACCAAATGTGCTCTACAAGAATGGGATGAAATTGAGAAAGCCAAAGTACTTCGAATCTCAAGCAAATGTGCCGTATAGTATGACACCAGGTGCTTCAATAATACAATCAAAGTAGTCAATTTCTGGAGTCGTAAAAGAGTGATAGATAGTGGCGCATTGGAGAAGGAGAAAAAAGGACAAGGTAGAACACTGCCAATATAGGGCGAGAAACACTTATAGGCGTATACCAGATGTATTTCCTTTAGAAGGCAGAGGAGAAAAGGCTTAACAATTTAAAAGCGTTACTTGGGTGGCAAAGACAAAAATACTCAATGCAATAGAATTCGATTCGATTAAAATTTGGTCAACTGTCCGTGGTCGATTGATTTGATTCTCTGCTGTCGTCTGCAGTAACTACAGTAAGTACCTTTTGGGACAAGAGGACGATTCTGTAAAACAGACAGTTCTATGGACTTTGTAAATATCTTCCAAAGACGAACTGTGCCAAAGAATTCGGGATCTATCCTAGAGAATTGGCACTTTGGGGTTGCCCCCTCCGACAAGGATAGATCCATAATTCGCAGTAGACATGTAATATTGCCATGTATATGGAATCGAAAAAATCAATAAAGTAAAAGATCTAAATTTTTACATATTAAAATGCAACCAAGCTGACTACAGTTAAGGGAAATTTTATTTAACGAATTTACCGATTTTAACGCAACAATTTTTTGTTAAAATATGGTCGTTAAAAATTTACCGAAAAAAATTTAACGCACACCCCTGATTCCAGCGATGAGAGAATATTAATAAGACTGTATAAGGCTTATGTACTTCCCATTTGGAGTACTACTGTCAGGTATGGAGCACTCACGGTAACAGAAGACTTCAAAGACATTGAAAAAGTACAACAAGCTTTCACCAGGATTCTGATGTATAGAGCCCACAGATTAAATCTCACAGCCCTTTACCCAGCTATGCGACCAGACTGGGAATGTTTGGACTAAGAAGCGTTTTGTATGGAAGAGTGCAGCAAGATATTGTCCTCTGTTTTCGAATACCCATGGAAGTTAGACTTAAATCATGCAAATATTGGGTGTTCCGTCCTAGCAGCAGTCGAACGAGTAGTTTTGTAATCGACTGGCAACCTTTTAAAAATAAGTGTTGGTTCAAAATCTATAGCTCGTTTTTCTATCGAACTGCGCGTTGGTTGCAAATGTTGCCCAATGATGTGCTGATGTCCCCAAACACCACGGTGTTTAAAACTAGATTGAAAAAGATTGACATCCTTTCAATATTAAACATCCAAGATTTCTAGCTTTTCAGCACTTGCTATGCCGTCTCATTTGACGTCTTATGGCATAACGTTATGGGTTGAGTTTTTATGTTATCCACAATTTTCAATTTTATCCCTCTTAAAGTATTTTTCTGAGTCAGCAAATACCGTCCTCCAGCCCGCTTTAAATTTCCTACAATGCCGCTTTTCGCCGAAATTCAGAAAAGTTAATTTTTTCTTAACTCTCAGTTTTTTCAAGCATTTTCTGAGTGCTTTGCTTCAGGTCGCGGCCGTGCTTGCCCTGGGTTGTTTCAGGGATGGCCGGTGTTCGTAAAGTCTAAGTTTTTGAGACTCACTGCCGCATATGTTCTCTGTCATTGGTGTTGGGCTGCTCATGGTTCTGTTTCATACTGCCTTTTTCTTTTTCTTGCTGAAACTGCCTTACGACATTAGTTACACTTGTTAAATGATATATGTAGTAATGTGCCTTCTAATAGTGATGGTTATTTCCTGTTTCTAACGAAGTTGTATGTCTTCATGTGCTTTGTGTTTCTTTGTTTCCTAACCATATTCAGTTTCTGTATGTCTGAGAGTGTGAGGGTGATACTGTCGGTGGCATGGGCGCGGGAAGGTGTGACTATGTTGGGTTCATTTACAACCTGCTGGTTTTATGTCCCCCACGTTTTCTTCAGAATTAGCCATATCATCATATCTTGCCATGGTTTCTGCAACTTAAAGTCTGGAGCACTATCACTTTCACTTTGCTTCAGTTTGCTACATCTTTAAGTGCCTCAGTATGATTATCAAACTGTATTGCTAGTCCTTCGATAGAGAGCCTTCGGGCTCTCTTGTTAAGAGGGATCTCGGGCCGCTTGTCGCACGGCCACGCGGCGCATCCCCGGGTGGTGGATAGGGGAATTAAACGCGAACCAAATGCGACCGTGTACTGCCCAGGGACACAGGTGGGATGCAGGGGATGGACTCCTTGCTCCTGCTGTGTCGGGTCGATGCGTCCTTGTGCGTGGGAGCGGCATGTTCGTGCACAGTGTGCGTGGATATGTCCGTGACTGTGCGAATTGTAACTGTGTCGGCTCGGCCAAAAGCTTGCACTCGGTAGACTGGGAGTACATGTAAGGCGATTCGAGGCCGCCTTAAGTCTCGCCCCGTCCCTTCGGGCAGTCTGGCTGGCTGCCCGGAGTACCCCGCCCGCACGACAGAGCCTGACTAGCTACCCGTGTTGTATTCCAGTCAAACACAGCAGCACTAAAGGGCCTCATTCCCCTGACCCCGAAAGAGCCCCCATTTCTGCAGCGATGGGAAGGACGTGTACGGAGAGGCTGCTAAAATCTCAGGGTCAAACCAGGCTGCGCAAACTGAGAAGGACTAGGATGACGATCTGTACTTACAACGCCCGCACGCTTGCGTCGGAAGCATCCGTCGAGGACCTGATGATGCAAGCCAGGAAGATCAAGTACGACGTCATCGGACTGACCGAGACGAGAAGACACCACCCCCTACACGCCGCCTACGACTCCGGAGAAGAACTGTTCCTCGGAACATGCGACAGCAGGGGAGTAATCGGCGTTGGTGTCCTCGTCAACACGCACTTGGCCATGAACATCGATTCGTACGAGTCTCTGACAAGCCGAATCGGACGTCTGCGACTGAAGCGATGTGGCTCCGTGCCAGCCTTGACTGTGTTCGTCGCGTATGCCCCAACATCCGACTACGACGACGAAGACGTCGAGGCCTTCTACGTGGAGCTGGAGAAGTTCTATAAGGAAGATCACACCTTCTACAAGGTGATCGTCGGCGACTTCAACGCCAAGATCGGGCCACGAAGGTCGCCGGAAGAACTTCACATCGGAACCCACGGTTTGGAGTGGAACGAGCAAGGTGAAAGGCTGTCTGAGTTTATCATGTCGACCAAGACCATCCACGGAAACTCGCAGTTCCAGAAGCCTCCCTCCCTACGATGGACCTGGGAATCCCCCGGTGGCCAGTTCCACAACGAGATCGACCACATCATCTTCAGTCGCAAGTATTGCCTGACCGATGTCTCCGTTGTCCCCAAGTTCTACACGGGATCGGACCACCGCCTCCTTCGCGCGAGGTTCCGCTTTTCGCGTCAAGGAGAGAAGGCCACGAAGTTCAAGAAGAGGAATTCCAGAACGACCATCAACCGGGATCTCTACACCTCTCTTGTCGGCCTTTGGGAAGATTCCGTCATGGACAACGTCGACGAGGAATACGATCGCTTCGTGCACTATCTCCACGATAGTGCTAAGGGAGCCGAGAGCTTGAAGACCACCAAGAGATGCCTGTCTCCGGAAACTCTCGAGCTGATACGCCAGCGTGGAGCAGCACGAGCGTCAGGCAACTACCAACTGACGTCCGAGCTTGCAAAGCTATGCAGAGCGGCGATAAAGGAAGATCTGAAGGAGAGAAGGGCGGAAGTGTTGGCTGAAGCAGCAGAGGCAGGGCATCCGCAATGCCCGCCGGAACTTCGCCAACTTCAAGACCAAGATGACCGCTCTCCGACGTCCTGACGGAACCATCACCTCTTCCAGAAGGACCATGGAGAAAGTCATCCACGACTTCTACTCCGATCTCTTCGATAGCCACGTCCACTTGCCCCCATGCCATCTTCCGCAGGATGGATACGTCGTCCCCTCTGTTCTCTCTTCCGAAATCCGACACGCCATCTCGTCAGTGAAGAAACGTACAGCACCCGGTTCTGACAGGATCAGAGCTGAACACCTGAAGAACCTCCCGCCAGCGGTCATCAACGCCTTGGCGCGGCTCTTCACACGCTACCTGTCCGAATGCAAGGTTCCATCTCAGTGGAAGACCAGCAAGACCGTTTTGCTGTACAAGAAGGGAGACGTGCACGACATTGGCAACTATCGCCCGATCTGCCTGTTGTCCGTAGTCTACAAGCTGTTCACTCGAGTCATCCTGAATAGGATTAGTAGAACGCTGGACGAAGGACAGCCATGCGAACAAGCAGGCTTTCGGAGAGGATTCAGCACGATCGACCACATACACACCATTACGAAGCTCATCGAAGTGTCGCGAGAGTACAAGCTGCCGTTGTGCCTTACGTTCATTGACCTGAAGAAGGCATTCGACTCCGTCGAGACTGAAGCGGTCATGGAAGCCCTGCTCACCCAGGGCGTTCCTACTCAGTACATCAGAGTCCTTCGAGAGCTGTACAGTGGATTCACGACCAAGATCTCACCATTCTACAACGACGTCGTCATTGACGTGAAGAGAGGGGTTCGTCAAGGGGATACCATATCCCCGAAGCTCTTCAGCGCCACCCTCGATCACGTCATGCGCGAACTAGAATGGGAAGACATGGGAGTGAAGGTCGACGGCCGGCAACTGCACCATCTTCGCTTCGCTGACGACATCGTGCTCATAACACCGAGCATCAGTCAGGCGGAACGAATGCTGGCCGACTTCGATCGTGTATGTGGAAGCGTTGGACTGCAGCTGAATCTTACGAAGACGATGTTCATGAAAAACGGATGGGTTTCTGATGCCCCATTCTCGCTCAACGGAACGAACATCTCCGAATGCTCCAGCTATGTGTATCTGGGTCGCGAAGTCAACATGACCAACGACCTAGCACCAGAGCTGAGCAGGAGGAAACGAGCAGCTTGGGGAGCTTTCAAGAGCGTCGAAGAAGTCGTGAAGAAAACGAAGAACGTCCGACTCCGTGCCCACCTATTCGACTCCATTGTTCTTCCTGCCCTAACATACGCCTCAGAGACCTGGGCTATACGAAAGCAGGATGAACACGCGATCAGCGTCGCGCAGCGTGGAATCGAGAGGACGATGCTCGGAGTGACACGACTCACGCAAGTGAGAGAAGGCTTCCGGAGTTCCGAGCTTCGCCGACGTTCGAAGATCAGAGACGCTGTCGCATGGGCCAAGTCGTCGAAAATTAGGTGGGCCGGCCACGTAATGCGATTCGCAGACACCCGCTGGACGAGAGCCGTCACAGATTGGATTCCGCGGGATGTCAAAAGAACACCAGGACGCCCACCAACGCGTTGGTCGGACTTCTTCGTGAAAGCCCTGAACGACCGATATGACGCTCTTCGTGTCCCTCGAGCGAGGAGGATCCATTGGACCACTCTGGCACGCGACAGGGACGAATGGAGACGCTGCTGGCGCCCGCTCGAGCAAGTCGATGATCAGCGGGACGACAGGTGATACAGGTGATCACCGGCAAGCGAATAGTGCTCTTCAGTTGTAGATCCACTCACATAGTTTTTGTTTGCTGTACAGAACACCTTGGAACGTCCTACACGCTCCGTCGTTTAGATTGAATGCAAACAATTCGTAAGTATGTAAGTAGCCGAGAGTGTGTTAGGCAAGGAACACATCGCCAAGAATGTGCTGTAAATCAGTTGTTTCAGGGTTCAAGATATGTAGTTGAAGAGTGCCTGTTACCAAGGTCGTCAAAGGTTTAATTTATGGATGACCCTACACTCCCACTACACGACGTCTATTCTGACTAGATACGTTGAGGTTCACGACGATAGAGTTCGGAGAACCAAAACGACCAAAAATCACAACACTTCTGCACTGGATCAGTGTGTACACACACTTATTATTTCAGCTCAACCTTCAGACAGACGTGGAATGCGAAGCCAACCCAACGCAATTAACAACGCTGAGCTTTTCAGTTCTTTATTTCTTTCAGCACACCCTGCCTGTTAAAATTCTGAGAAGTGCTCTGGGTGCAAGCACGTAACATCCTTCAGAAGATCATATTTAGACTCCATATTGAGACTATTAGACAAACAAATAATATCACTGAAAGCCGCCATCATCCTTTAATTCAGTGCAACGAAGCTCGAATGAAAAAACCCCTAGGGCAAGCTCTATGTCGATTTGCTTCTAAAACTCCGGCGATTTCCTGTTTCCTGGAGCTTTTCCGTTGCAGTTTCCCATCTGATTTCGTTTTTCATGCTGTCGGCCTTTGAAGCTGCGTCCTGTTGCAAACGGAAATCTACAATTGTAGAATCATAAGGGTTTAAACTAGCAAGCATCTCAAAAGCACAAACTGCATTCTTCTCACTGTCTGAAAAGCAATTACCCCCTATCTGAGTGCTTCGCGTTACTCTGTTGCACATCAAGATCATGTCAGTGCATTCGCTTCTTTGAACCTCTTTTCTTTGCCTTCAGTGATCCCAACGATGAACGGCGGAATTTGCTTGAGCGGGATGCGTTGATGTTGCACCGATGATGTATTAGCTAAAGTCCATCGCCAAAGCTCCATGTGGAGGAAGTCGCTATGAAGCTCGTTCATAGGCCATCATATTCGCGCGGATAATCTCGATCAATGTTTCGGAAAACATGTGGTCACATTAAGCATGCCAAAGAGTTCGTTACGCTTTGCAACATCTTCAATATTGTGGGTTTGTTCTTAGCTAGGACTGCCCTAATGGTGGCTAAATAAGTGGAAGAAAGAGGAGGCAACAGCAGTCAAATAGGGTTGGTGGGGAACCGTGTCCCAGCCCAGCTCCTCCAAATTTTCATCCGTCTCGTTAGCTAAGTGCGGCCTAGCTTCTCGTAAAGGAGGTTGGCTGAAGCAGATCTCGGCCGTTTTTTTCGAACAGGGTTCGCCAGCCTTTGAAGTTGATTGGCTTAAATGCTGTTGGTGACTGTGTGTGAGTCGAGTGGAGCGGACCAGGCCCTTACCGAGAGCATGAAATGTACAAATTTTGTGTAACCGAAAAGCCTAATTAAACACTTACGGCCCAACATAGCATCTGTTATGTGGGATGTTGATTTCCTTAAAAGGAAGTTTTCAATTGGAATAGTTTTCTTTACGGTGCAACCTCTTTACCTTTTAGGATAGTTCAGCATATATGTGGACACACACAGACGGCAACATCATTTATAATGCTTGATGTTTATGTCACAACATATGGCAATTGCATAGGTAATTAAGCATCGTTGGTTCCTCTTCTCGCCACAAACACGAATGTTATCGCTCCTGCGGAATCGAACAGAAGGTTTCTTTGTTCTAATGCATTCCTCTATTCTACTGAAGAGAGCACTGCAACATTGCTGCGCGTTAATCGGATTCTGCCGAATACTTTAGATTCTACTCCTACAGGATTTCGTGGAGGCGATTTGAATGCGTATTTGGCCACACAACATCGGCAGAAAAGTCCAAAGTTCTAGCTCTACCCTTAATCTCTAGGGGGAGCATAACTATCGATTCTATGAGGTTTCACTGGATTTTGTTCAGAAGGTGCGAGACCTTGGATTTATCATCACGCACAACTTGAGTTTTGATGATCACATCAGCGAGATAACTAGAAAGGCTGCACGTAAAACCCATAATTTGTTCAGAGCGCTGAAGAGCAAAAATCCATTAGTGCTGATCAAGGCCTACAAAACCTACAATCGCCCCATTCTTGAATATGGCTCCTCAGTTTACTCGCTTACAATTGCCCCATTCTTGAATATGACTCTTCAGTTTACTCGCTACACAAGAAGATCCTTATTAGAACTATGGAAAAAGTTCAAAACGACTTCACCCGGAAGTTAATGTTGCGAGTCCACGGATTTAACTATAACCGAATACCAAATAGCAGTGAGAGAAATAAATTTTTGGGGCTGCGCACTTTGGACCTCAGGAGAAAACGTAATGACCTAATACTGCTTTTTAAAATTTTGCATGGATTGGTACGGATAGATAAGGGGAAGCTGTTCTCATTTCAAGTTTCAGCGACGCGAGGAAGATTGTTGATTGTTTGAAGATTGTCCTGACTAGACCTAGATCAAACCTCAGATTGTATTTCTTTTGTCATCGAGCTGCTTCAGAATACAATAAAATTTCTAAACGTTTAAACATTCTCAATACGCTTCGACGATTTAAGAGACTAGTGAACCAGCTTCTGATCTAGTAGTTGCTCTAGTAGTTGTTCTTAACATTAGTTGTGTTTTCACTCTCTATTATTGTGAGTTTATTGTTGTTACAGGTGTTTAAGTTTACGTTCACATGACGGTATATTGTTATGCTGATCATGTAATAAATAATAATAATACAATGACTTGCGGTACGGTGCGCCCAATGAACAACTCAGCTCTTTGTCCTTCCCAGAGAAGCCTGGTACCAATTCACCTTCACCCACCACGGAGGGATGGAAGGCTTGGTTGGCCTGGGCGGGAAATCCGAACCAGGAACCTGGTATTGGGTGCACGCGACAGTCGGCGCCTTCTCCGACTGCGCTGCCCGCGCCCCGCGCCCCTGGAGTCTACCATGGGTCTAGAGTAACTATTTCAGTGATTCGTGAACATCGCCTTTTCGAAAAACTGATGATCACCATGAATGGCTATGAAGCAAAGGTAAAGCTCTCAGGGAAAGAAAGGTTCCCGTTTGCTTGAAACTATCGCAAAGCTCCATTATAACGAAAGAAGTGCTAGAGATAAGGCCGAGGGCTGACTAATTATTCTTCATCATGTGCCTGTGGAATTCAATCATTGAGGATGGCGCCGCACTCGAAATCTGTCTCATTAGGAAAAGCTCTATGTCTTCCATTTTCCAGAGGATCGTCGTATAAAAATTTCTAATTCTCTCGGATCACCCGCATAAGATGTTGTTATGAGTGGATGTTTGAGGAAGTTGGGCCAGGAAGTGTCGTGGTGTAACGACGGCAATGGAGCGACCAGATAGCTGTTTGGACAGGAATTTGACAAACGAATTCAGGGAATCCAGAACCAAATTTTCATCGAGTAGTCCAATTTCAGGAGTCTACGATCTCATTCGATATCATACTTGTAGGTCCCTTTTTCACTGTACTAACAGTTGCAATACCTAGAGATGTATAGAACTTGGGGCTTGGGGGCCTCGTAGTATTCAGCGATATCTATATTTATTGTAAAATGGAAAAGTAAAAGTAGAAAAGTAAGTAAAATAAAATAAAATGCTAAGCCATATTTGCAGGGAGTTCATCTGAAAACGGAGAAAAGCATAAATTTGGCGCCATGTCAGTGGTAAGAATTGTGCTGTGCACTGTTTCGAAGCTTCATATTTAGAACTCGATATATTGTGCGTGGACTAAATGATTGTTACTTATCAGCAGTTAACTATAAACTCTGCCACATCTCTGTGACGTCTCTGTACCTGATTGCTTATAAAGTTCAGAACACAGTAGCAACTTACGACAGCATGTTTTTCAGAGCAAATACCATCAAAAATACTGGCACTAATCAAAAGACCACTACCTAGTAGACTACTACCAGTCAGTCCATAACAATGAGCTAAGGCCTGAGAATAAGGAGGGGGGGAAGGAAATACACACGAGTTGTTTGATGCCAAGGTGACATAATGCGCTCCTCCAAAACCTCAGATGAGGGCCTTGTTTTCGCGGTGCTAGCTTCTTGTTTCAAATTTGAAATAAAATGACCCCACCACAGCTTTATACCTTTGACCTAGATGAAAATGCCTAGTATATGTAGCTTATGGCGGGAGCTGTACGCGAGGTATGTAAATAGCAACATATCGCATCCACCTCTGTAGCGCAGGCGACAACGGTGAAGGGATGTAGGTGTTCATCGTATAATAATTAGTATAATATTAACAGTTTCCGTTCTGCAACTTATTGTCCAGACAAAATCCTTTAATCTGAATATTTTCCAGAGTAAATAAATGTAATGACGAGTCAGCCCTTTATGACTTAAGTCATTGGAATTTGGTCGAATTTCAGGACAGTGCAGTTCTCAAGTATGTGTCAGAATAGCAGAGATGTGACCAATACAAATTTTTTTATTCTGCATAAAAATATAGTCTTCAGGTCAAAGTAGGGATGAATGTAAAGCAGTAACAATAATTAAGCGTTGACTGGCAAAATAAAACTCATTAAAAAGATACCGCAAATACTAATAGCAAGGAGTATTCTGCTGTAGTCGCCGTCGTCGCTGCCGCCGTTGTCCACCGCACGGCAGGGGTCATCAACCGCCTTGAACCGAGGCTTTTAATAGTCCCGTCCCGAGAGTATTTGTTTTTTCTTCAGAAATGTGGCGAGTATCTATCTCATACATAAGCTGTCGTATCTAAAATTTGAAACTTTGGCGATGTGTCATTCCATTTTCATGCAATCCATGCTTTGCATTTACTGTCTCTAAAATTATTCTTAATTCTTAATTAATTAATTAATTTCTTAACTATTGTTTTGAGCGTTTCATGCACGCGCTATGTCCTATGGCTGTCCTACTGCTAGCAATGTTATGTCCTTAAAACCAGTGCTTGGATTTTTGCGTCGTCTGGGTAATCACAGGTTTTTCTAGTTTTAATCACCAACCCTAAAATAATGAGGTAGAGCGAAAACAGGAGCAACAAGAGTGGTGGATCCTACTGCAGCACTCAACCTTTCTCCGAGTGACTGATTGTGACAGAATAGCACGTTTAGCCTTAAAAAGGAGAACAATTAACAGTGAACAATATAGTTAGTAGTTACCCAACAATAAACAGTAGAACAGTTATTCCGATCTATTTTAATTATTTTAATTGTTCCTGATAGTGGTGTTAGGGTGACATTTGTTAGCATCTGCCCTGACGATAACATGA
Source organism: Heligmosomoides polygyrus polygyrus (assembly GCA_947396885.1). Taxonomy (NCBI): domain Eukaryota; kingdom Metazoa; phylum Nematoda; class Chromadorea; order Rhabditida; family Heligmosomidae; genus Heligmosomoides; species Heligmosomoides polygyrus. Next base: position 1,874 of record CANDYH010000607.1, on the reverse strand, counting down.
ATGTTCATGTCAAAATGCAAACAAAATTTCGATCCCGAATCTGAGGACGTTCCTTTCATAACTCGAACTTTTGAACTGCATCAGTATCACACTTTGAAGCATTGGCTCGCTCGAGACGTCATTCCTGTGAAATCGACACTCTTTCAAGAGAGCCAGCGCAGGTATCGAGCCAAGTTCTTTGCTTTTCTTCTGGGGCCGTCAGCTTTAAGATGATTTTTAAGGTACGGGATCTTATTCGCTGCAAATCACGAGAGACGTTAACAAGTGAACGACCTCGCCCTAACATCTACGTTGTCACTGTCTGTAGTTCATTCTTTATGATTTGATCCGACAGCACGAAATATTGGACGTTCAGAGCTGCGTTACTTTAAAGGAATTTCACTAGTTCGTTGGGACCTGCTACGTGCTCGACAATTCGTTTTCCTTGCTTTGGAACTGCTGTGTTTTTGAATGTTATATATCTTTCCGGGCGTGTGGAGCGCAGTCGGAGGAGGTGCCGTCTGTCGCATGCATCCGATTTCAGGTTATTGACTCGGATTTCCCGCCCGGGCTTACCAATCCTTTCATTCCTTCAGTTCCGTCAGTTGGCACCGAACCTGTCTGGGAAGGATAAAACACCTGTTCATTGGCTGGCCTCTTTAATTCACGGTGTAGTCTGAATATGCATTCAAATTGTTTCCATGATATTCCATATAAGTAGAGCGGAGCATCCCGAAAAGGACTGGTTAACATCGGACATTATCCTTTATCATTTACATCTTTTCTACGGGTTGAAGCCTTATACGTTCAAGTACTTTACACAGGTGATTCCTTTGAGATCTCTCCAGGCTGAAAAGTACAGTAGCATGGAGATCATCATCTCGCAAAGAAGAATTCATTTCGCCAAAATCAGGTAGAACAATCCGGATTTGATTGATGGATGGGCCGAGTGAGTGCTCTTCAGGAGAAGAGGATTCGTTGCTGACGTCAATATGTTTTGAAGCTGTGAGGAAGGGATAATGATGGCGTGCTGTGTCGTCGTTACTCGCAACGACGCTTCTCCGCCGAAAAAGAAGCTGCACCGGTGTCCGGAAAAAATACCCTTGTGCAACTCCCCTCGTTTCGTCCTCCCTCAGGAAGCGATCCCGAAAGAAGTGGAATGCCTCCCGAACCGCGCCCGTCGAATCAGCTTATCGTTGTCGTCCTGATTGCGCATTGAAATTGCATCGAAGTTCCGCTGCGCCCAACTGCCTCATGGCACCGCGACCTTTGACCGAGGACACTGATATCGCCCGTGCAACAGCATTGGTAGCTCTCCCCATGACCTAGGCCGGCGTTTCTTCAAAAATGCTGGTGCTTGAATGGAAAACACTTACCGCAGTGGCCTCACTGTAGCAGCCATAAAAGTTCTAAATCTTATTTCAAAGAGCGGGAAGTGAAACTCTAGTGTCGGGCTTGAAATTTCGCCTGCCCGCCACCATGAGTTGCACTCAAAAAAGATACGATCACATGGGTTCGAAGGTACGACTGATAGAGAACACACGGGTAATTCTCTCATTGTTGCAAAATTAACGTTTCTTTGCTGTTCCACAAGTTCCAGTGTGAGTCAAGCAAACTTCTGCCAAATTGAAAAGTGACACGGCTGCTCAAGGTTCAGACTTAGGTACTAATTTCCGATGTATTGTGAGTGTTCCTAGGTAAAAGAAGTTGCTACTAAAAATGAATATTTGGAGGATTAAGTCGTAAGAGGTTGCAAAATTTGAAAGTGTACGACTTTATGTAAATTACGAAGACCATTAGCCAACAAAAGGAACACGGCTCCGCTGCTTCACAGATTTGGCGCAAATTTTGAGAATTTCGCTTCACTTCCTTCCAGAGTAAGCTAAAATGCTTTG
>CANDYH010000606.1:0-18344 GCA_947396885.1 Heligmosomoides polygyrus polygyrus | reverse complement strand
ACACCAATGTGTCTAGAAACGACGCCTTACAAGCCGTGTCTGAAATTCTTTCAGAACACCACGCAAGCGTTAATCTTTACGGCCTGAGCATTGCTCAGATAATGACGTTGGTAAACGAGTGCCTGTCATGTAACATATTCAGGTGGTCAGGTGACTACTATTGTCAAGTTCGAGGGCTTGCTATGGGGCAGAGGCTGGCTCCTGTCCTAGCGGTGGCCTTCATGTCAAAAGTGGAGAGACCTGTGCTTGAACGTATGCCAATTATTTACTGTAGGTATATTGACGACTGCTTTGTGATGTGTTCTACTCAGGCTGAGATGGACACATGCTTCGAACTGTTGAACGAACAGTCCGAGCATATAAAGCTCACACGCGAAACACCTACAGAGAATTGGCTAGCCTTCCTCAACGTGCAGGTGTATTTCTCTCACGGAGAAATGAAGACTAGGTGGTATCGAAAACCCAGCAGCAAGAACATTCTTGTTCATTGTTGTTCTGCCCACCCCTCTAACACTAAAAAGGGCATTATTAAAAACATGTTCCGGACAGCCATTACCACTTCGTCGGATAACGAGCAAAAGCTGCTGTCATTAAAAATGGCACAAGATATTGCAGAAGTCAACGGGTACCCAGCTAATAACACTTCACGAAGGGGGAGACCACGACCCAGCGTCGTTGTTCGCCGTGAGGAAGAGCGGGGAAAAATACCCTTCTGTGTGCCTTTTATATCAGACGAAGTGAGCGCAGAGATCCGCGCGTGTGTTCGCAAAGCGGATCTCCAAGAAGTGGTGAGGGTTGTCGAGGTCCCTCCCATAAACTTGAAGGGGCAGTTGGTCCGGAACCGAATCTACGATCGGATGTGCTCCACTTCATCCTGCGTAGTTTGCCCTAACGGTAAAGAGGGAGACTGCATGACATCAGGGGTAGTATACCTCATGTCATGTAGAATGTGCGGGCAGGAGTACATAGGAGAAACGGGCAGACCGTTGTGTATCAGAGTCAAGGAGCATTTGGACGGCCTTAAAAAGCCCAAAGTGTCAACTCCTTGGGGAGAGCATAGGGTCCGATGCCACCATGGCGCCATGTTCCAAGTGTCCGTCTCCATCCTAGCGAGAGAAAGCGACATCTCAGCACGCAGGACACTTGAGGCGCTTTGGATAGCGGCCAAGAACCCACAGGTCAACCGCAAGGATGAATGCATAGCGATAACCCAAGAACTGGCACCCTTTGTCGAGCTCTGTGGGTTTTGATCATTGAGATCTGACCTCCAGGGTACTTAAGTCGGGTGGCATCCGGGGCTAAACTCATTCACCCACGTCTATCTCCACCTGCGGGTGACTGGTGGTGCTCGTCGGCACCCACCTGGAAGGTTAGTTGATACGCTGTACCTGTGACACCGGTTCTTTACTCTAGCTGCCTTGAGAATGCTATTCTGTAGGATGAAATGGCGTTTGGGGGAATAGTTTCACTAATGTTCTCGACTTTTCCAGGCTCCGAAGAAGGCGAAGACGCCGAAACGTCAGCCGAAGTAAAGCCTGTTTAACAATCTTGGTAAACAGCTTAAAGAAGAAACACGCTGAAGTATACTCGATATGCCAAGATTTATCGAAAGTCGGACTTGGGCGGTCTAAATCTTTATTTTTAGAAGATATATATCAACATCTGTATGACTGCAACATCTGTATCTACCCAGCAGAACGAAGGAAAAAATTGTTGTACTGTTTGGAGTATGAATTAGTATTTATCTGATGTATCATATATAAGATTAGTGAACTGGTCTGTTCTCTGCATGGTCTGAAATTCCAGTACTTACTTGGTCTTAGCTACGTTTCCCCTTCAAGAATTTTGAAGGCGAAAACTAAATCTATGCTTTAGAGGGTTGCAAGATGCTGCAATAGACCAAACCTTACAAACACCAGACAGTTAACATAACCTTTTTGGGGTGAAGAACTAGTCTAGAAAAGCGTGACGGTGGAAACTTATCAACCCAGACATATCCTCGCTTTCTGCTGTTGCACAGGCGCATATCCAGGGTCAAGAATCGATTCGTTTGCCACAGCTACCGTAAACAGGCTGCCTCCAGGGGCTAGTCGTAAGAGCAAGCTATTAATGTAATTATACGATAAAATAGAAGCAATCAGTGGAAATCCTGCATTGCCTTTGCATTAGCTCCATCACACACATTGAAAATGTGGCTTACTTCGCGAGCGGGATCATTGAAGAATCGTCTTCTACGTTTTGCTCCTTTCTTTGCCTTCCGTCCTCGATACCTTGTCAGTACTTCATCGCGTGTCCATAGAGATACTGGATCAAGCGTCGGTGCAAGAAAAGCCGGTAGTATTGTCATTTGCAACCAAACAAGCTTGCTGTACAGCTGGAAGTAAGAGTTAAAAAATGTACTGAGTCTAGACTCCCTAGATGTATTCATTTCTTTGGCAAGATACCCACTTGCGGAGTGGTGACCCAAAAATGCACAACGTCGAATAAGCAGTACGCGAAAGCGAACGTCGCCGCCAGGCTGAAATTGTTAGCTACACATTTGTTGTGGAATTTTGAAAAAACACATCTCAACCTCCAAGTTCTCTCTTCGTAAAACCTCGGAAATTTCTCAGATTGTTAATACTGCTGTGCCAAACGAGGTTACAGGTGGATCAGTGTATTGGGTGGCCTAACGTTTCAACCGTTTCGTCGTCTTCAGAGACATAAAAGTGGTTCAGGACTTTAGATTTGTCACTTACCGACCACGCGCCTCACCCCCCCCCCCCCTTTCCGATATCGGTGAGCAAATGCAAAATAAACTCACCCACTGATCCACCGTTGACGCGGAGCGACGTCGCTACCGCTGTCGATATGGGAGCTTTCCATTAGGCTTCGCTCGGGGTGAGCGATGGTATGACATAAGCTTTAGTAGCCGAGTGGTGACTGAGACATACTCTGTCATTTCGCGCTGTTCATACAGGGCATACCAGTGTCATTCTTAAGGACACACATGTCACCATTGGTCGTTCACAATGCGCGAGGAATGGCAAGAAGTCACTGGTAATCGAGGGACACTTGTTCCGACTATTCAGCGCTGGACTCCTTGCGAAAATCTAGAATGCTTTCAACACTTTCCTTGTCGAAATATCGGTCTCATATGTCAGAACCATGCACTGCACAAAGCCGGTTCCACCATGCGGTTCAACCCTGTGCTTGCCTAACGGGCTAGATAAAATACCACGCCTTTTGCTAGCCAAGCGCTCCTTAATGCGAACTGACAGTACCCTCCCAGTTTCTCCGGTTATATTTGATTGCAAGTCTCACATTCAAGTTGATACACTGCGCCAATATGCCGCAATCTCCCAACTTATTGTTAGGACGTAACAATAGCCTTCTGATATACACTCCCTATCGTAGAGCCTATTTCGGATAAACTGCTTCTTGATGTTGTCATTCGGAATGTTAACAAGCACAACATTATCTTCTAGCTGAGCCCAAGCTATGCTCCGCTGTACGGCATAAGTGCTATTATAAGAAATAAATGGAAGACAAAGGGGTATCCGACCTCGGCGTGGAACATTGCGTTGCACAGTGGGACCCTTTAGTGGTATTGCGGTACCACATAGTCATTTTGGCAAGCAATCTTTGAGGGTAGCCTCAATGACTCTTGTCGCTCTTCCGGACCTATGCGTATATCACGTGCCATACCACCCGATCTTTTTTTGTGTGTTTAAATAAGGTAGCCAACCGTTCTTAAGAGTTTTCTTCGTAACCTTAATGTATTGCGATTGGTGATTCAACAAAATGAAACACTCATCCATTTCGGACTGTGTTGACGTTATAATAAACAATCATCAATGTGTCTGCAGTACATCGAGGGGAAGACGTTCTAGAACTGGTTACCCTATTTTGCTCATAAAGCAAACGGCAAGAACTGGATCAAGTCGTTGGTCCATGGCTTAATCTTGCATTTGTGAAAAATATCTAGCTGACCATTTCAAAATATTACAATTTAAGCACTCCTTGACTATAGCCAAGATGCATACTTTGGTAGGTCCAAAGTTATTAGTACTGTTGTGATGTCGATCAAGCATTTCTGATCAGGCCTGAAGGGATCCTTGTCAGGCACAGGATTGAACCGCATGGAGGAACCGACTCTGATGTTAAGAGCATGGTTGTGACGTACGAGACCGACATTTCGCCTAGGAAAGCACTGGAAGCATTCTGGATTTCCGCAAGGGATCCAGCGCTGAATACATAGTCGAAATAAGTGTCCCTCGATTACCAGTGACTTCTTGCCATTCCTCTCGCATTGAGAACGACCAATGGTGACATGTATGTCCTTAAGAATGACACTGGTACACCCTGTAAGTGCGGAATGACACAGTATGTCTCAGTCACCACTCGGCTACTAACGACAGCGGTAGCGACGTCGCTCCGTTTCAGGGGTGGATCAGCAGGTGGGTTTATTTTGTATGTATTGGGGTTTTTCGTTTTGGCACCTAAGATGATGTCGCAAGGGTGGGGGGGGGGTGAGGGTGAGGCGCTTGATCGGTTAAGCGACTAATCTAAAGTCTTGAACCACTTTTAGGCCTCTGAAGAGGACGAACAGGTCGAAAAGTTAGGCCGCTCAATAAACTGATCCACCTATAACCTCGTTTGGCACAGCAGTATTATCAATACACCTCAATGTTTCATCTTTTTCTAAACTAAGACAGTTCGGTTCCACCACCAAAGCCGTGAGCGTTTGTAACGCAGCAGAAAAGGTTTTTTACACTTGCAGCACGTGAAGTAGCGTGTACCAGTGGTGCTATTGTGCTGCAAAACGTAGTGCGCTCCAACGACAACTCCATAGCGTTGAGATGAAGCGAGAAAATATGATCATGTCACGCATTGCACAGATTTTGCTCATTTTTGTTTTGCTACAGTAAGTAATTGACTTCCACAAAAAACGTTCAGCCGTTTCGCAATTTTCAGTCGTTATACTGGGATAGGGCCATGCTTGATCATTATCGATTGATGGTAATCGATACGTCAAAAACGAATTTCAGATTCAGCGACCTCGACTATCCTCAGGGGTAAAGTTTCGGACAGCCTGGAAGAAATCTACAAAAAATCGATAGTTTGATTAATATCGATCGATGGCGATCGATACTTCGAAAACAAACTTCAGATTCGTGTTCAGGAACCTCGATTGCTCGAAGTTCCTAGGCAGGGAGAAGACGTCTGGGCATTTTTCGCCATTTTCGTGTCGTACTTCCACCATTATCCCCTATTCCACCACCCTCCCCCTCCCCGATTTTCCCCCGCTAATTTCTGTGGTGCCGCCAATCGATAGGATGACTCATCGCTTAACGCGTTATTATAGAGTGTGATACTGTATACCTGTATGGCCAGCCTTAAAAAAACAGTATAAGTCAGATAGAAAGTGCACAAAAAAGATTTATAAAGCAAGCGTTTATTAGAAACGGTCTATTCGAGGTTTCTTACCCTGAAGGACTGGCTCGTCTCGGTGTTACATCGTTATCACCGAGACGAATTATCTATCAGAACCTTGTTTTTAGAATTGTTAATAATCTTGGATATTGATAAAAAGGAACTCTTCACTTTTTCCTTGTTCAATGGGATTACGAAAGGTCACAATCTTAGAATTCAGCCGCAAAGACCTGCCCTCAACAACGTTTCGAGATTCCTTTTTTGCTCGCGTTATTAAAACTTAGAGTGAACTTCCAGCTATGGTTCTCAATTCTTCACCCGGGATGTTCACTTACAATTTGCAAAACTTTCTTAAATATATTGCGCATTTGTAAAGTCATCAACAAATTGGTTTTCATGCGAAATGATACCTTACTTTAACATATAATTTTTTCAATTAATGAATAACGGAGTCACTCCTAAAAAATAAGCGTTTTTCACTTTATTTAAACCATGGAAACAATTTGCTTTTGCTGTCCTTTAAGGGCGAAATAATCTGTAACATTTAGCGATAAATTAATTTTCAGTCACCTTTGACTCAATAAAGTTTTACGCTCTGCTTTTGCTAATTTTCAATAGACGAATTTTAGCTGTACCGTTTTGTGCTAAACTAATTGCATCACTTTTTTGTTCAATAAATTTCTATGTTCTGATTTTGATAGTTTTCAAAAAACCAACTTTCGATGTAACCTTTTGTACCAAGCTTACGTACGTGTTCAGCGTGTCTTCCGCTACGAAGTCATTTGCCAGCGCAAGAAAGATCCAGCTTGCATGCAGTATCCACGGTCCGATCATTGTGAAGGGGATCGTGCGATGACACTATAATGTGATGGCGCTTTCGCACTTCCATACAGCCGACATCAAAACAAGATGTGGTACCTTTTCGATTTCGTCCTTTCGTGATGGTGTAGCTGATTTCAGGTATGCATCGAGAACTTTCTGGTATTGTGGCATATGGCATCTCGTGAAACGTGCGCGATATGAGGCGCCGGTCGCGGCCAGTGCCGCTATGATATGGCACATGATGATAGGATGCCAAAGGTCCATTGACGTCATTGAGAAGCTGCCCAAACAGCTCCAAGTGGAACTGGTCTGAAACAGTAAATTGACACTTCGCCCAGTGACTTTACGACTCCCTGCTGTAGTGTGGAGGACATCCACCAGAGACGACGGGCTACTCGTGCCATCCCATGGCCAAATCAGGACGATTCAAATATGTAAATCTTGGAGACCTCAACGATCGCCTTGCTTTCCATAGCGCATTTTCAGACGTCAGTCGTGTTTCACAATGGCAACGGTCTCCTATATGCATAGACTTTATAAAGTGGATTGTATGTCCTTAGAAAGGTTCCATACCATTTTAACGTCAAATTGGAAACTTTTTGGCATATGTCGCGAAAACGCAGAACAGGGGTATGGGAAGTTGCCGCTGCTCCTACCGTAACGGTGGCAGCCAGTCAGGCATCGGCTAAGGAGCACAGGCAGTGCAGCGGATGATGCCCAGTACAGGGGTTAGGCCTCGTGCATACTTCCCGTCGCCGCGATGAGTTTTGCAGAGCGACGCGAAAGAATTTGAATTTCTCTATGCTCGTCGCATCGCCCATCGCTCTGCAAGGGAGCGCGACGCCGATCCGTCCAGGACCAAGGCTAAACACCGCGCGCGGCGCGAAAAAGTATGCCATGCCCGCGATGGGCGCGGGAAGCCATCGCGCATCCAGACCGCCACTGTTGCGGTGGCCGCGGCGAAGTTTCTTTTGACTATTCGACCGCGTGCGGCGTAATGGTCATGAACTGAGCGCCGCGATGGCATCGCGGCGATGGAAGTATGCCCCCGGCCTTAAAAGTTGCCACGCGGGGACTCCGCTGGCCAGAGAGGAGCCGTGGCCTATTTACATCATTGGATTTCTACCTCTCCCCGGAGTTCTGGGTTCCATGATTACCTCGTATGCCCACGGGGCGATTGGGAATTTCGCTCTACATGGGCATGTCCCCGGAGCTATCGATACGCAACAGCACAATTTGATTTGAAAAGTTTGACGTGAAAATTGTATATATTATCAAAAGGGATGTAATAAAGTATGAAGGAATCTGGAGCTCGGAATGTCGGCAGCAAAAATTGATTACTACTGGCTATTTCGTTTCAGCGCAGGACACGATTTTCATTAACTGTTGATGAAGCTCATGAATTCAATCGCATCGATCTTATATAAATTTCAATGGCATTAATGTGATTGATGTTAGAATTGTTCACTCAAAGGCGAAGTTTCGTGGCACCTAGAAAGCTCATCAATTGCTATTACTTTTCAAAGGGGGTGGGTGGGATCGGTAACGTTCTCCTATCGGATTCTTTTCCTCACATGACAAAGGTTTTCCTATTGATCCACTTTTCACAGTTGGCACTGATATCGGCACGAAATAGAGGGAGGAAATGAAAGTGAGGGTAGAACTCTTCCAAAAAGCTGGTTTAGACTTCATAAACCCTACCTGGTTGTACACGTTCTTGAATCCGATGACCACTCCGGCCGTCATAGAGGCCATCACGAAACTGAACCGAAGCTGCAAGTATTAAACAGCGTTTTATTGCATACGTATATGTGAAACTTCTTCGGCTTACTCCTGGGCTCATATCCCAGTGGCGGTTATCGTAGAAGTCGATATACCAGCGGTTCAGGTGCCTGATCGTCGCGGTTTCATACGCGTTCACGGCCTCTACTGCGTAGGTTCCGACGGCTAAATGTTCGCTTAAAATTCTTGACTGTGATGGTTAGGGGTGCACACGAAGTTCAGTGCATTAAATTTTTTAACGAAAGTTTTTAACGGAAAATTTTCGGTAAATTTCCAGCAAATCGTTAAATTTCGTTAAAAGTACAATTAGTGCGCACTACTACTTCAAATGAAAAAAGGAAAGCGTTATATGTTCCAACTTCAACAGGTCTACAACTAAAGTTCAAGGAATGGAGTGTAACACTTCAATGCAAAACAAAAAAAAATCACTACCAACAAAATGTTGACAGTAAGATAAACAGCCTGTCAGCAAAAAATTATCTTCAGGGTGAAGAAGAAAAATTATGGAATTATCTTTCAAGAGAGCGGTACTTAGTGGGCTGGGTAAGTTTGACCAGACAGATCCCAGGATTCCCCGCTTTCTTAGCTACTTGCGAAACCGTTTTGTGTGATTGTTCTACGAGCAAGTAGAATCTCGCTGCCCGCTAGTACAGAAAGAATTCATGAAAATACAACTAGATGCCTACCACTGTTAACACGTTGGTGAACGCAAGAATTTCGCGTGCGTACTGCGTGGGACCAATCGATTTTTTGCAACGTCGGAACCATGACACGGCATCGTGTCACAGGATCCCATACAGCCGAAAGGACGTAGCACCGTCTTTCTAACGTTCAGCTTTCCAAAATTGTGTACTATTATTGTTTTCTCAAATTATTTAGAATACGTCCACAGACTGAAAACGTTCTCTTCTTTTCGAGTGTTTCGGGTGGCGAGCAAAAGTGTTTTGGGATAAGCAGCGCCAAGTGCGGGGCAGGCATATCCGGACCAGAATCTTTGTAGATTTGTTGACGTGCTTGGCAGCTCAGAGCAGAACTTTTATATCTCCGAAATGTAATATGCTAAATTTTTCACAATTAGAGCAGGTTTAGCCTATTTACAACTTAGTGAGACTACCTCCCTCCCGAAATTCAAATATTTTTTCAAACAAATTTTTCAGCAAAACAAATTCATTTTATTTAGGAGCCACTTTTGATTGTTAGTTCTGGTGTCTGTTGTATTGCAGTTTTTTCTCACCCTTGTCTTTTACAGAGTATTTCAAAAAATAAATAAATTCCAAAAATTCAAATGCGCCATAAAGATTTTGGAAATAATACACTTTGAAGATGTAAAAGTACTGCGCTGAGCCGCCAAGTACGTCAACGATTCTACAAAGATATGAAAATAGCATCAGAACATTAAAATTTCTTGCTGATTTTGATAGTTTTTCAGAACAGTTCTAATAGGGAGGATGAGGCCTACAATACCAGTGAAAACTAAGGGGAAAAGTGATACACTTACTGAGAAAAAAAGGCCCATTAAGTAATTCCGTTAAATTTCCAAAAATTTCCGTCAAGTCGATAAGCCAGATTTTAACGAAAAATGCCGTTAATTCGTTAAATTCGTTGAACCGTTATCCGTTAAATGTGCACCCCTGATGCTGGTTTATAAAGAGCCTTAGTAACTATCTTCTAGAACCTGTTCGATTACCGTCTCCTGTCACCTGACTACCGATTTACCAGGTGTACAGGTATTTGCATAAAATTTTTTTGACCGGATTTATCTTAACGATGTTTTTCGTTAAATTGATTTAGTATGTGGTATTATTCGCTCGTTGCATATGAAATGGTCGATTTTTACTGAAAGCTTTAACAGGTCATAACTCTGCTTGGAAGAAATTGTATTAATCGGTTTTCCAACTATTAAAAAGTGTAATTTCTCAAATAATGCACTGCATTTATTCATTATTTACAAACACACTCAACGTGCCAGTTTCATCAGATTTCGTTGAAGCTAAAATGTCAATCGGCACGAGTACGTCATCTATGTTCAAGACGTTGCTTCCAGCATCACTTCCAAAGCTTCGTCGTTTGAAGTGGAAGAAGCACACACCTAGAGAATACAGCGATGTGACAAAAAGGAAGCTGATCTTGCATTCGACATCACGGATGCCGATTAGTGCAGGATGCTTGGTCAGAATCGCCACGACCGCGGCAATGTGAAGCGTGCAGCGACGTGTGAGCTGCCAAAAAGATTGTGGATCCTATAATAAAATAGCGTATGGATAACACTTGATACGTTCAAAAATGCTACTTTAAGATAAGTTACGGTAAGAAACACCAATTCTGTGTGCTACTATTCAAAAGTGTCGCAAAATGATAAAAAGTTACGGGAAGGCCGTTGTCCAGGCTTGTTTTACTCAGCAGGATTTGTGCCAGTATCAATATTGTGGTCGTAGACAGAACTGCTCCGACGCTGAAAGTCTGAGCTGAGAGGATTGAGCTCTGAAAACGTTGTTAGTCAAAGAGACCGACGAAGAAATAGTTGTTTTTAGATACCTTTGTTGACGAGTACCAGGCCAAGCTCGTTTTATTAACCTGGCAGACGTTTCCGCCGAAGCCCTTGTGACAGATGCAGACTGCCTTAATTGAACACTTTAAAGTTACGAGTGCCACAGGATTCGGTATCGGAGAGCATTCCTTCCTTTCGAAGGAATTGGGGTTTCTATAAAACATAAAGCCTAGGACTATTATAGATCGTCTCAATTTTCAACACGCTAGCTCTCCCGTTCAAATCTGTTTGAATTCGTACCTATGCCTCAAATGTATTAGTCATCCAGCTTTCTTTTCAGGCGCGCTGCCATAGGTATTGTCCTCAGCTCCGGAACAATAAGGGTGGCTGGAGAGTCTGTTTCACAAACTTCTGAATGTACCTTCCCAGATTGAATCCCCGTTTCAGAGGAATTATCCTACTACCAGACGTTCAGCGGCCTCGCGGCCGCCAAACGTCTGGTTGGGGGCTTCGCCCCAAACCCCAAGTATAGAACACCCCGACCGTGTTCTTTTCTTCTTTAGGCCCTCTTACTTTCATTTCAATCTCCAAAGTACATGTTCTACTAAGTCCTGAGGAACAGACTGTGAGAGTCTCAATCTAAAGTGCTTAATCTGCCGAAGCATAAATGAAACCAATGGGTGTCGGTAGACCCCTCGACACCGTTAACTGTCCGACAGCAATCATGTTCTTCCGATAGCTCTAACCATTCACCAATACCCTTTACACTTGTGCCGGAGTGAAATAAAAACATAAATAAATAAAGGCGTAGTGAGAGTCAAGCGCGCGCGCACTTGTCGAACGAAGCCTTTAAAAAGTTTTCTCACGAATGCTGTGCAAACTATGATCTGTGGAACGATTTCTGGATCTGGACGCATGTTGTACGACGTCTAGGTCACGTGTTCTGAATCTGGACGCATGTTGATACCGTCTGTGATACATATGCTAAGCCCCAACGTACGTGTAACGACGTCAGCAGCACATCTTCTGAAGCATGATACCCGTTGGACGATACTGATGACAAATCATGGTCCGCCCTTACTGGTCCCCTTCACTGGACCCCCTCCTTCAGTGGTCCCATCTTCACTGGTCCCCTTTACCGTCTCCCCCCCCCCCCCCCTTCCCCCCTTATACTGGTCCCCTCTTCACTTGGCCTCCTTCATCACTCGCCCCCCTCCCGTTACTGGTTCCACCTTTGCTGGTCTCCTCTTTTCTGGTCCCTTTTACTGATCTCCTCTTCACTGGTCTCTCCTCCCCCCGTTACCGGTCCCCCCCCCCCCCCCCCACCGGACCCTCCCCTGCAGTGGTCCCTCTTAGGGGTCATTTCTTCCCCCCTCCCCACCCGTTACCGGACCCTCCCCTGCAATGGTCCCCTTTAGTGGTCCCCTCTTCACTGGTTCTCCTTCTTTCCATTCCCCTCCCCCCTCCCCACCCGTTACCGGTCTCCCCTCACTGGACCCTCCCCCTGCAGTGGTCCCCCTTAGTGGTCTCCTCTTCACTGGTCCTCCTTCTTTCCACTCCAACTCCTCCCCCCCCCACATTAATGGACCCTCCTTTGCCGGTCCCCTATTACTGATCCCCCTTCACTGGTCATCCATCCATCGGTGACATGAACCGGGGCACCCCTGCACGATATCGATGAGACCCCTTCTTAACGCAAGCATCCATTCCGTGATATCGGTGACTCCTCTTCTGAACCTAGACACCGACTGCGCGACATGGGTGACAACTCCTGAACCCGTACGCCTGTCGAGCGACGTCTGTAACACGTCTTTTCAACCGTTCGTCCTTTGCGCGACATCGGTGACACGTCGTCTGAACCCAGACACCACTTGGGCGACATCGGTAACACCTCTTCTGAACCTAGACACTCACTGCGCGACATGGGTGACACAATTCCTCAACCCGGACGCATGTCGAGCGACGTCGGTAACACGTCTTTTCAACCGTTCGTCCTTTGCGCGACATCGCTGACACGTCGTCTGAATCCGGACACCACTTGGGCGACATCGGTGACACGTCGTCTGAATCCAGACTCCACTTGGGCGACATCGGTGACACCTCTTCTGAACCTAGACACCCACTGCGCGACATGGGTGACACAATTCCTGAACCCGGACGTCTGTCGAGCGACGTCGGTAACACGCCTTTTCAACGGTTCGTACTTTGCGCGACATCGGTGACACGTCGTCTGAATCCGGACACCACTTGGGCGACATCGGTGACACCTCTTCTGAACCTAGACACCCACTGCGCCATGGCTGACACAACTCCTGAAGCTGGACGCCTGTCGAGCGACGTCGGTAACACGTCTTTCCAACCGTTCGTCCTTTGCGCGACATCGGTGACACGTCGTCTGAATCCGAACACCACTTGGGTGACATCGGTGACACCTCTTCTGAACCTAGACACCGACTGCGCGACATGGTGGCACAACCCCTGAAGCCGAACGCCTGTTGAACGCCGACGGTGAGATGTCTTCTCAACCCAGACGCCCTTTGCGCGACATTGGCGACGCGTCTTCTGATGCACGAGACACGACGTGGGTCACACCTCGTCTCAACCACGACGCCTGTCACTCTACGTCTATGAAAAGCTAGATAGACCGACGGAAGGACGGATGGACAGACGGACGGACAGACGGACGGACAGACGGAAGGACAGACACAACCGCTTACTCTTTTATATGTATATAGTAGGATATACTGATAAGGAAGAGCTTCCTCATCAAGCATTCGTGCGAAAGTCCCACGTGGTTTGGATCAACGACCAACGAATTAAATAGCATTGCGCACTTTATGGTCGGAGGACCTTCACCCAGAGATCTGCCCTTATATTTCGCCTTCTACACTGGTGCCGCGTTTGTACTATGAACGCCGGCAACGCGAGCGCTCTGAACGAGCGTTTATTGTACATTCGAAGCGCGACGCGATGTAATGGTAAGCATGAAAACTTAGCATTACATCGAGTCGCGCTTCGCGTGCACATTGAACGCCCCTAAACGCACCCTGATTAGCCGATAAGGACCACAGGCCCTGGTATGCTCGGTAGCAACGGCAGCGGCAGCCGCTGTGGCAGATGCTTGAGCACAGAAGAGAGGCATCGATTTGGCGGGAATCGATGCCACTGCTGTATGCCCTATTGCTTTATATATGCTAATTTCAAGATTGGTGATGTTTTCTTGATGTTGTGATGCTTTTACTCGTTGTTTTGTTTTGTTTTTGATGACGTGATGTTTTTCTAGCGGGGTTTTTCCGTGCCTGCGCTCGTCCGGGCCTTTTCTTTTCTTGTGAGTTCCTCCGCTGGCACGGAGACCAACACTTCTCTGCCGAACAAGTCAAAGGGGGTAGTGATGATATGTCCGACACAGGAATATGCCATTTTAAAACCTTGCTTTGAAAGTGTTTTCATAGCGGTGCTTTTTTTCGCGCATTCGTTCATTCTCGCATTTCTTTTTTTTTTGAGAGTTCCGAGACGGTCGAGAAAACGAGGAAAAATCACTGAACTAGCTGAGTTGCAGTGAATTCTGCAAAAGTGTCTGTCTGCAGAACTGAGTGAACTATGCCAGCCCAAGTGAAGGCGACGCCTCGCGACGCGCGTCGCGCGACGCGATCAATCAATTTGGCCTCTATACATGGCATCGAGTCGCGCAGCGACGGAGGTATAAAAGGAGCTAAGGGGAGAGGAGGCAGACGTTTCATCAACGTGCGAACTCCGCAGCACATCGCGCACAGTGCGCGAATAGATTGGACGAGTTGAGACCTACCGTTTTTCTGTCGGCGAAGGTAGTAGCTATGTCAAGTTCTCCTTTAAGCTTTTCTTGCTGATTGTTCTTTTCGCTTATGTGTTGTCTCTGCTAATGTTTATGTCAGGTTATTTTAAGGCATAGATCCTTTATTAAAGAACTTCATATGGTGATCCTCCTCTAGTCACTTGACGGCATCAAAATACATGAAAATTTTATAAGGAATGGCAAAAACAAGAAAATAAAACCCACATAAACCTGCTCCAGCTGTCTACGTCAACTCTATGTACACGTCTGCGGAAACTCGTCGCCGTAGCAGGTCACCCTACCGTCATTGAGGGCGGGTTATCATGCCACCGCAGTCAAGAGAGACACCTTACGTACGACCCCGCCTCTACGAGCTTTAGTTCCACCTGTGAGATAAGGTATTTTCAGGCAAAGGGTGTACTCCTTGCTGCTTGTGCTCAAACGGTGACTTTTTATAGTAAAAGTTTGGAAGGATGCTTCTGTCCATGCACAGCTTGTCCGAGATAGATTCACGAGCAAAAAAAAAAGAAGAATGTATAAATTTCAGAGATTATTAGGTTTCAATGACAATGCGTATTTTTTATGTTTTTTTTCAAAAATGCATAAAAGCTTTAAGGCTTACGCGGTCGACTTGGATTGGCAGCTTCCGTGTTCGCATTGAAGGCCTGTCAGTTTGCAGACATTTGGACTCTTCCAGCAGGTATTCTCCTGAACGACTACTTAACCTGCTCACTCTTCCTAACAAAAGGTAGAGAAATGGTAACAACGATAGGTTTCATTCATGTCTGGAAGATCATGTTCAGTGAAAGTGAAGGATGAGGTAGAGATACTTAGATAGGAGACCAATAACGTAATGACAGACTGTCATGTGTCTAAAGATCCTAAGATTATATCGCTCTACTTTAACACTCCTGCTTCTTGAGAGCAAGCGGACTTTTCGTTTACTTAAATTTAAAATAGAATTTGATACCAAAGTGTTAGACTTACTTAAGTTCTTGGATATTTTTTTTTGCTGTGTATTCAACCAAGAAGCAATTTCAGCCACTGTGAGCAATGACCTATAGGTTAAATATCTCATGGATAAATATATCATTCTTTTACGCGTACCGCCAAAGCTCTTCCCGTTTTACCGAGTATTTAGAGTTACAGCTCAATCGTTGGATAAATTGCTCCCATCCTTGAGTAATCTCCTGATCTACTGCATGGATAAGTGACGCAGCTCTCCAATAAGCACTGCTTATCATAGGTTCGATTTCGAACCAGCTGTGGTTGCTGTTGTCACCAGGAATGTTTAACAAGACAACATCTTACGGCACTATTGTACTTTCACAACTCCACGGGTCGAGGAGAGGTCGAAAAAAAAATTTTCCCCCAAACTTCGGCTAGGGGGGTTATTTGGGGTGCTGATCACGAATCTGAGATCCGTTTTTAAAATTACGGCCGATTACGGTAGGTTACGGTAGGTACGGGTGACTAAGGCTGCCAAAGTCATGATCACCGATTTCGACCAAACTTCGGCTAGGAGGGTTATTTGAGGTGCTGATCACGAATATGACGTCCGTTTTCGTTTTACGCTGAAGTACGGTAGGTTACGGTAGGTACGGGTGACTAAGGCTGCCAAGGTCATGATCGCCGATTTCGCCCAGACTTCGCCTATGGGGTTATTCGGGGTGCTGATCACGAATCTGACATCCGTTTTTCGTTTTACGCTGGAGTTTGGGCGCAATCGGTGACCATTACCTTACTCACCGGTACCCACAGTAACCTACCGTAATGGCCGTAATTTTGAAAACGGATGTTAGATTCGTAATCAGCACCCCAAATAACCCCCCTAGCCGAAGTTTGGGCGAAATCGGCGAGCATGACCTTGGCAGCCTTAGTCACCCGTACCTACCGTAACCTACCGTAATCAACCGTAATTTTGAAAACGGATCTCAGGTTTGTGATCAGCACCCCAAATAGCCCCCCTTGACGAAGTTTGGTCGAAATCGGCGATCATGACCTTGGCAGCCTTAGTCACCCGTGCCTACCGTAACCTATCGTAATCGGCCGTAATTTTGAAAACGGATCTCAGATTCGTGATCAGCACCCCAAATAACCCCCCTAGCCGAAGTTTGGGCGAAAAATTTTTTTTCGACCTCTCCTCGACCCGTGGAGTTGTGAAAGTACAATAGTGCCCATCTTACTGCAGCTGTGCACTAACAAGTACCCTTTGAATACCAGCAGTAACTATGTTGAAGATAAAGGGGAGAACGAGAGTTATCTCATCTCATGGAGCTGATCTCAACGATTATTGCGAGAGCAGGAGCATGTTTCTTACAACACGTTTCACTGCAGTAGGGCGCGCAGCGCTGGCGTCAAGATGTTCTTGGAGCATGGATTGGGGAACCATTTCATGCTAACAAAGACACTTTGATCTGTGTGTTGAGGTAAGCAAGCGAACCGTTACTCGGTGTTTCCTAGTAAAATGTACTAAGATTGCTCCATCAATAACCTGAAACACACTTCGGATTGTATCGATGTTATGATACAGCAATTATCTAAATATGCACCCACAGTATTAACGTTAACCGGTTAAGTACCGGCTCCTTAATCCTACCCACAAAGCAATGTTCGAGAACCGTCGCTTATCGTTATCCCGTGGCTAGTCCCCTTACTTACAAATAATATGAGCCTGACCATTTAAAGATATCGCAACGCAGACATTCCTTGACGAGAGCCATGATGTGCATTTTTGTGACTCCAAAGGCGTTTAGGCTCCTGACATGCAAATCCAACATCTCATACAATGCTTGTAGAGCTTGTTTGTTTTGGACGCGTGTACAAAGTGAGGTCGCAGCAAAGGGCTTAGTCACACAGCTCTCAACAAAGTGATAACTAGGGCCTGTTCATACTCCGCGACGGAAGCGACGGCTGCGACAAAGCAAAGCAAAGCATACCTATTGATTCTTCTTAGGTAACAGTTCGGCACTGATCGATACGTAACCTTCGCCCTGTCGCTCCCGTCGCTAAGGATGAATATTCCCTTATGCAATAATTCAAGGAACTTGCTCGTATTATTCAGATGAAACGGAACCTTTGTTATCAATTGACTCACAATGTTAGCATGGAGCAGGGAATTCTATCGGTTGGTCCGTCAACACACCTGATGATAGGTCTTATTTTAAAAGCATCCAGCAACGTGGATTGTGTTCTGCTGGAAAATATATGCGTTTCTACTGAGCTGCAGGAGCAGTTTATCAGATCGAATGTTAGAGCTGTAGCAGTGAGAGGAAATGAGGAGAGCTATGGCGGTACGCGTAAAAGAACAGCTAGACAGTAAAAGACGTGGACTACGATCCAACCAACTTGATAAACATAATATTAGGTTGTAACGAAATAAATGGCACTGAACCACTGTAAATTTAAACAGTTAATATCTCGGCTTGTAGGCAAGTTTATTAATCGAAATAAAAACCTTCTGATTCTATACATCTTTGCCAACGTGACACAAGCTTTTTCATCTCAGTAGCATAAAAATCAGAAGTTCTGGAATTGACGAAATCTTCGAGGCACTTTCGGCATCCTGTTGGTATTTGAATATTTTCCCTAACAAGAAGTCGCCAAGATGCTTGAAGAAATGGTAGTCTGTTGGGGAGAGGTCGGGAGAAACGGAGGATGTGGTAGAGTTTCAATGCTCAGCTCATTCAATTTCTGCAACGTCGTTCGTGCTACATGGGGGTGAGCATTGTCGCGCAGAAGGAGAACTCGCCTTCGGTTTACCAAGGCCGGCCGGATATCCTTCAACTTTTTCATCATTTCTTCAATTTCAATGCAGTACTTCTCTGCCGTGATGGATTCACCGGGAGGAAGGAAGCTGTGGTGAATAATTCCCAGCGAACACCACCATACTGTCACCATTACTTTCTTTTGGTGCAATTCCGGCTTCGCAAAAACCTTGGGGCTCTCGTCGCTGTCCACCCACTGTGCCGATCGTCGCCTGTTGTCGTACATTATCTATTTCTCGTCACAGGTTACGATGCGATC
>CANDYH010000605.1:0-10901 GCA_947396885.1 Heligmosomoides polygyrus polygyrus | reverse complement strand
ATTTGCTCCAGCTTATTGCTGCATTGTGTATGGTCAGAAAGTTAGTAGCGTTCTTCTGTTGTAATTCAGATCCTATCCATCCAATGTTCACTTTTGAGAAGGCACTAAATTGCCCTACATGACACCACAACACCGAATGTTCTTCCAGTATTCTTTACATATGTAGCCGCTTCGGAATGGGAGTGGCCCAATGCGGATCAGAGAAAGACTTTTGGTAATTTTACTTGAGAGCGCACTACTTTCTGTTAATAGTCAAGTTGTCCTGAAAGTTCTCAGCGTTTTGTGCTACTATTCTTCATTCGTGTATCATTAACAAGGGAAGGGTATGGAGCGTATGTTTGAACGGGGGGGGGGGGGGGGGGGGGGGGGCGAGTCATATAAGGGAGAATCCTCACCCTCAATTAGTATAGAATTGTGTTAATTTTTTTCCACGTCCTTCAACCCAAGGAGTAGGGGGTCCTTGAATGTCACATTCAAATACAGCGCATCACGAGTTTTGAGGGCCTTGTACGCCGCCACGCGATGCCTCTTCCGGCAAGCGGCTGGGAGCGCCGTTGAAGTGGGATTGCTTCATGCGAGGAAGATCGGGAGTTTGGTTCCTCTGCGTTGCTGCACTTTTGACATTTCGACTGACTGGTTGAGATTTGGGGATTCTGGCGTCTATACCATTTCAGACGTTTTCTGCGCATTTTCCAGCTGTACACTGTGGAGAGTACCTTTCTTGCGACTTGTTTATTACTGACCGGATTTTTAACCACAACGTCTTCGTCAACTTCAAGTTGATGTGCTTCGAAGTCCTTTAGTATGTTGGCCGTCCGTTCGGGCCGCCTGATTTCTTCCCTCGAGTGTTCCTTGTCTAAGGTGGGCCACACTTCAGCGTGAGCAGGTGGATCACCCACTCGAGCATCGGCGGACATTGTTGGCTGTTGGTTTTAGAAAACCTGTCAGACCTCTGATTTCCGGGTGACAGGCAAAGATGAGCGAAATAGTGTATCGATGCCGTTTAGGTTAATTTCCGGGATCCACAAACCGGGTTTCTCACTTGAACCACCTCCGACGTCACAAAGTGGTCTCTTTTGAAAATGCGAGCAGGATGATTTTCCCGAGGCTTTTGGTGCATGTACGGAAACAGACTGTGAGGAGCCTGTAGCCTTTATACGCTGCTCGTATTGTGCCCAGTGCTGCTTCGTGCACTTTGTACCTGTGTATCACTGGTGTTGAATATTTCTACATCACCATGTTGAATACCACAGCATTCAGCTGGAAAATTAGGCATAAAAACGTCTGAAAATGGTATGGACGTCAGAATCCCCAAATCTCAACCACTCAATTGAAATGCAAAAATGCAGTAGCGCAGAGGATCCAAACCGCGACCTTCCTCGCACGAAGCGACCCCGCTTCCACTGCGCTCCGAGCACCTTGCCAGCCGCTTCAGACCCTTCCCTTGTAAGTAAAATTTCAACTTGCATTGCGCATTGACTACTTTTTGTACAGAATTTCTCGCTCTATCCGACTAAATAATTTAAGTTTCAACGTTGTCTTATATTTCTGCCCCAATAAAGGGCTTATTGGAGTTTGTCGAAGGAGCGATTCGGACGATGTTTAATTTACTACTGGTTTACTAACTTACTACTTAACTTCAAATTGGGACAATCCGTAGCCGGGGCAGTTCGACAAATCAGTCAAGTGTGGGCCCTAATAGTGTGGGAGAAAGCACTGTGCGCCAGTGGTTCAGTAAATTTCGGTCCGCAGATTTCAGCCTCGAAGATGACCCCCGTTGCGGTCGACCTAGAGCAACCTTGGACGACGAGTTGAAGGAATTGGTAAAAGATGAACCATCCAAAACAGTTCGCGGGATCGCGAAAGAGCCACACGTCAGCAAACTGCTGTTGCGGATGCTTTAGAACGCCTTGGGATGGTGAAAAGCTCGAAAAGTGGGTGTCCCAGGAGTTGAATGAGCGGGAAAAATTGTCACGTTTCGAGATTTATTCTTCTCCACTTTTACGCAGCAAAACTCACCCGGTTTTGTGTCGAGACATCATTTGTGATGAAAAGTGGATTCTGTGTGATAACAGTAAATGTTCCGGACAGTGGTTGGACGTCGACGAGCCCTCTAGGCACTTTCCAACGGCGAACCTTCACCTGAAAAGGTAACGGACACTGGCAACTTTTCGGCACCAGGCCAATCGATCACGTCAGAGTCCTACTGGAAGGAAATCGACGAAATGCACCGAATTTTGCGTCAACTTCGGCCAGCATTGGTCAACAGAAGAGGCCCGATTCTTCTGCACGATAACGCCCGCCCACACGTTTTACAAATCACTATTCGAAAAAGGAACGATTTAAGGGTTGAATTCTGCCTCACCTGCCATATTCTCCAGACGTTTCACTAACCGTCTACCACCTTTTTAAACACTTTCGGAACTTTCTCGATGGTAAAACCTTCACCAATCAGGACGAAGCCAAAACCGCTTTCGTGGATTTTGTCGAATCTCGACCACCAAATTTTTCCGCTAATGGAATAAATCGACTGGTGGCCCGTTGGCAAAGAGTGTGCTGATTGGAACGGTTATTATCTTGACCTAATCCGATGAGATTTGAGAAGGTTATGGTAGTTCAAAATGAAGCAGTCAAAACGCTGACAACCTTCGGGACATCCTAATAATTGGAGTAGCCACAACCATAATACTTCCAAGAAGTATAGCACTAAGGATACGTTACATAAGAGTTGCTGTAGTCCTCTACAATTGGAAAAATATTTTTAATAAGGTTGCCTATTTTTGTTGCAGTTATTGTTCATCCTGTAGAATGTGCATAGTTTGATTTCAAAGGTGTTCAGCTTCCTGTAGAAGTCTCCAGCTTGACGTGAACATGGCGTATAAAAGGCTTCCTATGATCTTTCATTAAAAAACATTGCGCAGCTAACTGTATTTTCAACGAAATTTAACGAAAAATTTCTTTGAAAAAAATCGTTCAAAAAATAACGCCCAAGTTTAGCGCCGCCTCCCCTGCTGTACGCCAAGGGGGTGCATGAAGCGAACCTAATCGCCTTCCACTAATCATGCGGATTCCCGCGCTGAGCTTCGTGTAGTCGCATCCATCACCGGTGAGGAACGGGCTTTTGTAGCTCTGCGTGCTTTCACAGCACAATGGATGTCTCGCAAGAAAAACTGGCACGTGGGCAAACGCCAGCTGGACTTTTGCTGCAGTCGTAAAGCTCTGGACAGGCACACAATGGGTGGGGAGGCGATAAGGTAGGCCGAGAGATGCTTAACAGTCCGCTCACGCTGTTTCTTAGAGGGTGTTTGAATACCTTTTCGTGGCTATTGTTGTCTTATGTTTAGTGAAGGGCTGAAGGTGCAGAGTAATTATTCTCCTTAGGATCTCTAGCATAAGCCTCGCATTCTGTGCCTGCATCATATCTTTCACGTACTTGATTTCCTTGTACGCGTTAGGTCTGGCAGAGGAACGAGTCGTCAGTAGCTTATCGGTACTGATCAGCTCGCACGCCAGTTCGCTAGTCCGTTCAATGCGAATGCATTCACTGTAGTCGATAGTTGCATCGGTAGCTGTCTGGAAGGGATTGTCCGCCTATCTGTACGTCTGCTTTTCGCTTTCAAAACTCATTGCACAAGGCGTGCAAAGTTGCCTGGCACACCTGAAAGATAGAAACGCCATCAGTCATTGCTACCCAACGGTGGAGCTGCCTGCCGTGCCAGATATTCTTATGGTTAGTATTCGCGTTGCAGTGCACTTTCAACTTTCTGCGTTTTAGAGACATTTCATTCCGGCACGGTTACTCTAAGATTTTTTAAAATCAATCTGTACCGATTATTTCAGACAGGCGTGAAGCCTGGTAAATCTGTCCTGATTGGAGTGGGGGATAAGGAGAGCATCCCAATGATAGCGAAACAAACACAATCATGGTGGCTCTTTCCTATAAAATTGCAGCTCGGTAGCCCAACTACCATACGTGACTTAGGATTTGTATTTGACACAAATCTTTCATTCCGACAACATTGTGAACTTATAGCGAAAAAAGCTGATCGTGCTGTCCACTCTATATTCAAGTCTCTTGGGTACGATCCAAGGCAACGAAATGGCCGGATGGGATCTGGGCGTGGTGCGAATGCGCGGGAAAATAAAATATGTCTCCAGTTACCCTTTATTTCTGAGGAGATCACGGCAGCTGTACGTCTATGCCTGGTGGGAGCAAATTTGGACGATGATGTTGTGCTGGTCAACATACCAGGACACAACATCAAGCGACTGCTAGTTCGCAATAGGCTTTACGATCGCTCATGTATAGCGAGAGACTGCATGATCTGCCCTTATGGAAGGAGTGGAGACTGTGCGCAGAAAGGTGTGGTTTACCAAATTCAGTGTTTAAGCTGTGGGGAGCTATATATTGCGGAAACAGGGAGAGCGCTAAGCGTTCGCATCAGGGAACATCTTGCTGGTAAGGAAAAGCGTAGTTTGGTAACCCCACTCGGTAAACATCGAGTGGATGTCCATCACGGAGACGATTTTAATATTAAATGCACTGTGTTGCTTCGTGAAAGTGCGATCGGTCCCAGAAAGGCCCTAGAGTCCTTCTGGATCCGCGAGCGTAATCCAACAATGAATAACCGAAGTGAGTGCATTTCGATCACCAGTGAGTTTTTGCCGTTTATCCCGCTGTGCGAACTCTGAGACCGTGCAATCTATACACTTGACATCAGTATGGATCAGCAGTTGGTAGGTCTCAGTTGCTCAATGGTGTTAGCGTAGCTGAGCACTCCCTCAGTACTTGTGGAACAACGGTGAGTTCGGCTTGCTTCAGTAGGATTCCGCTTGACACTCGTAGGAAATATTGAAACTGACAGAGCTAGAGAAGGACGTTTTTGCTGAAATGAGTGTCTGGTCTTAGGTTTCGAACTTCTTTCAGGCCTTTGAAAACGACGAAGTTGTCGAAACGCCGGCCGAATAAAGTTGTTCCACTATAACAAACCTGCGTGGCACAGAAACATTAAGACTACTCTCGCAATATGCCCAGGTTTTATGAAAACCGAACATGGAGGATTACTCAGAGAAGGGTTGATCTGCGCCAGCCTTTGCATTTATCCGGACGTAATGGCTGCTTCAGGGCGCGTAGAGCAATATGGGTGTGGGTGTGAGGTGGCGGCTGTCGCGGCACCCGACACCAGGTACTGGTTCGGATTTCCCGCCCAGGCCAACCAAGCCTTATATCCCTCCGGGGTTGGTGAATTGCTACCGCACTTTTCTGGAAAGGAGAAAGCATCGACTTGTTCATCGGCTGGCCATCGCAGGTCAACGTGTGGGCCAAAAACGCATTTGAGTTGCTTCCACGACCCACGTCGAAGTTGAAGGCGTGGCAGATCCTGAGAAAAATTGAGTAACGTCATCCCTCATCCTTTATCGTTTTTCAATTCCAGGACCTGATAGGAATCTGCAGTCTGCCTTGTTCTATGCTTGGAGTTTAGTTACAAGAGACTAAGCAGAAATGTTGTAGTGTTGAGCTGAAGTTTCCTTGTCTGATTACTAGAGGGAAGAGTTGTCAATCTTGGCAAGCTTAGGCTATCACTGCGCTAGCACAGGAAAAACACCTCACCAAGAAGTGGTCGTAGAATTTGCGCGCTGTCCTTACGAGGAGATGAGTAAACTAGAATCTCATCCTACTCTGAGAATAACAAAGAACTGTTCCGTCGAACGACTGGCCACCGCAGATCACTATTAGGCCGAATACACACTTGTATGTCGTCCAGAAGTCACGGCGTTGGTCAACAGGTGCTTTCTTTCCTCTTTCCGTTACACAGCGAATGCTCATTTAGGACCCGCCCGTGAACGTAGACGCTGCTTTCCACGAGCTGGTTCGAATCGTGAAGAGTTTTCCGTCCAACGAGGATGACGAAGAGGTTCGGTTTCCTTGAAGCTAATCTTCCCGAGAAACAGAAAGATGTGTGTTTCCAGAACAGCAACGCGATTTCGCCGAATCGGGCGAAGTCCAAAAAGAAAAAGAAGCAAAAATGTGTTCTGATGTGAGCGTGTGCCCGGAAGGCGCCGTTCAGCCTCGCCACTTGGACTGACTT
Source organism: Heligmosomoides polygyrus polygyrus (assembly GCA_947396885.1). Classification (NCBI taxonomy): domain Eukaryota; kingdom Metazoa; phylum Nematoda; class Chromadorea; order Rhabditida; family Heligmosomidae; genus Heligmosomoides; species Heligmosomoides polygyrus. The sequence continues at coordinate 4,812 of CANDYH010000605.1, read as the reverse complement.
TCCGTTTGTCTTGTCATAGGTGACGTTTACCTGAATTCTTCGTTGTTGTTGTAAAGTCTGTTCTGGCCAGAATCTTCCGATATTGTGCAAGGCGACTAACTCTTCCGACCCTCCCTTTCTCCTTACATCACCAGTTGTTTAGCCCTAATTTTTCTGCTTCCAAACCGTTAGTAACGCTGTACTTTTACTACCGGTCTCCAACCTAACTTATTGTGTTTGCCCCACTTCACGCCTAACCGACGTTCACCTCTTCTCTTTCGAAGTTGCGAAGTTGGTCTTGTAGATACATTTGGTCCGAGCGTGTGTGTGTGACTAGCTGCGTTGTGATAGACTGTGAACTCTAGACGGTGCTGCGTTTATTTTGCTCCAAATCAAGCATTTCCGTGAAGCTCGGCCAGTTGTCGGCCTCAGGCCCCAATCACCTCATGTTGCCCATACATAACGAGTCGCCGAGCCGAGCGACTTCAACCTCATCACTTCACCATGTGCCTAACATTCTCTCGTGCGATTCCTCATGTGTACGACTTGTGTTTTGTAGTCTGCATATTCCCAGATTCTGAAATCTATTAATATTATTTATTCCTTGCCAATGAGATGATTCGATTTTTACTTAATAAAATTCTTGTCAAAATTACTCTCTACCGATCGTAGGAAGCTTACAGGATCTTCTCCTGGACACTATCTGTCACAATGAATTGTACGTATTAAACACGGTACCTGTAACGCAGGAAACAGCCAGGGTAGGACTGAAGGCGGAGTTGAATTCTTCCTCGTCGAGCACTCTCCAGTCGAATGTACTTGAACTGAGCTATGGTTGCTGCGCTGCGAAGTTCTAGAGGGCATCCGGTTTCTCATGCATCCTGATAAGCTTGTGTCTTTCATTGAGTGCAGCTAAGGTCAACTAGCCACGTTCGAAAATCGCATCGAGAAAGGGCTCTGTGCGGCTAATGGCGGATTTCTCTCTTCACAGCAGGGAGTGATAGGGCCCACTTCCGAAGTCAAAGATCGCAGGTTCACTTTTAGCATAAAAAACACGCTTTGTCTTTGGCATGATCATGCGTAGCTGCAGGATGCAAAGAGAAAATGGGTTGGGATCATAGAGGAAGTGCTCCGACTTTTTTAGGAGTGATTTTGTAAATCTAAAAGTCCTTCGCGTTAAACTGCTGCCGTTTACTTCCTCTGTGTACTCAACCTAGGCATCCTCTTCAGACAGTCCGGTAACGTCGCTGCTTTGTTCTGTTCAGCACCTCAATACCTCGAGCAGTTCCGGAGCCGTTTTCATGCCCAATACATAGTACTCACTCATTCGTGACACTAACATCGGCGACACGTCTTTTGAATCCGGATGCTGGATGCACGAGCTCGGTGACACGCCTTCTGAATCCGAACACAAGTTGCACGAACCGACGCGTTGTCTGCTTCGTACATTTGAAATAGAATGATCGGCTGAGAGGGCAATTAACCGCACGATATCACTGGTGGTGAAGCACAATTGAGGAACCCGCTGACGTCATAGATCTCTTATGAGACCAAATATGAAGTTTCAGACGAACTCAGCTATACTGTGGCAGATCTTACTATATATAATCGGCAAATGTCACGTTTCCGTCACGGGGAGGGGGACTGAAGCCAAGAGATGCCTAAGACAGTGCGGCGTATGTCAGCTGGGCTTCCTTTGAGCTAAACCGTTGGCGATTGCTGGCGAGCTATATCCTTGGCGGCGGAGCGTCCAGGTTTACGATATATTCAGCGGGCAACGCGTCACGGCATGAATGGGGACCAAGTGCGGAACGTAGGGATTCAGAAGACGTGCTGAAGACGTCATCCAACGTGCGTCAGGATTCACAAGACGTGCTGAAGACGTTGTCCAGCGTGCATAGGGATTCAGAAGACGCGCTGAAGAGGTCCAACTTGGGCAGGGATTCTGATTAAGGGAGCCAGCAGAAGGGGAACCAGTGAAGAGGGGATCAGCAAAGAAGATGGGTAATAAGGGGGACCAGTATTTTCCCACAATATCGACCAATGTACGTCGGGTTTCCAAAGACGGGTCACAGAAGTCGTGGCACGTGTGTGTCGTTGTGAAGAAGTGTCATAGACGTCGTGACAACGTGGTGACACGTGAGGCGGGGCTCAGTGTCACATGTGCGTGCTTGACTCGCACTCCGTTTCTTTGCCAGCCATATAGGTGAGGCCGCATTAGTGGGAGGGGTGTGGTGGATTCAGAAGACGTGCTGAAGACGTTGTCCACCGTGCATAGGGATTCAGAAGACGTGTGGAAGAAGTAGAGAGAGCGACTATGGGATTCGGAGGAGTATTATTGCCGCCGGACCGTAAACAGTGTCGACCTGTCGACCAATACCGACTAATTTTAGTTAATTTTCTGCAGATTACGCATTTCGGATTGGGATTCTCATGTTATGTTGAACGAGGATAAGTAAGAAGGCCTAAAGGAGAATGAAGGAAGATTGGGGTGTTCTGTTCTTGGGGTTTGGTGCGAAGCCGCAACCAAACGTTTGCCGGCCGCTAGGCCGCTGAATGTCTGGTAGATAGATAAATGAAAATTAGAGACATAGAGGCTTTAAAACTGGAAAGCGAAGAGGCAATAGAAACGCATGATTGTATTGTACATTCTTCAACAGTGCTGCTTTTGAGACATTAAAACAGCGTAGAAATCGATCCAAATTTGCGGCCGGCCTCCAACGTTACAGAATTGCGATCAGGGTCGGGATTGGACCCGTCACGAATTAAAAAATATTTATAAGATCGCCATGATCGACTCTCAATGAACCTCGGCATTGTGAATTGCTGTTGTGCGTGTTGAGCTCTACACGAGGTTGGTAGACTGATTTATTTACTGGCCAACGTTTCGGCGAGATCGCCTTCTTCAGAGCCTGAAAGGGACCAAATCAATAAGAAGTTATCCCACCAAATGTCTACTCAACCCTACTAAGTTCAGTGCCACATTTAGTAGATGGGACCAATAGAGAGAGAGTTCGAGTGCCGTACCTGACCGTAGTCCACCGAGGGACCAATGGAAGCAGCGCAGGACAGACGAGGGGTGTGGGACAGCAGCTACCCCAGTTCAAAATGCGAGTCTGAGGTAGGGCTTGAGTTCTCGCGTTATATATAGGCACTCCCCCTTCCGGTTGACCTTGGGGTCTCTGGAGTATATCCAGAATGCCTCAAGGGCTCTGCGCGCGGATGTTTGAACCTCGTGCCCCAGAATCTCCACCTTGACCTCAAAATCCTCCCCTTCATGGCAATGAAGCCTATGATAGCCTAGAGCAGTCGAGGCTCTGAGCTTTTCCTTCCCGTCGAGATGCTCCTTGATCCTCACATGGAGAGGACGTCCAGTTTCCCCGATGTATTCTGCTCCGCAGGATTGGCACGAAATTAGATAAACCACACCAGATACGGTGCAGTCACCTTCCTTACCACCTGGGCAGACCACACAATTAGGCGTGCCGCAGAAACGATCATAAAGGCGGTTTCGAATTAGCTGTTGCTTCAGATTACTGGGTGGAAGATCCACAACAGTAACTGAGCTGTCCAACCCCGATCTCCTCAGACACTTCCGAATGGAAGTGCTCACTTCATCGGAGATAAACGGCACTAAAAATGGAATTTTAGAAGATGGTCCAGCGCCGTTTTCTGATAACCTTCCCGCCCTGAATTTCCGCGGAGGTTTTTGGAGAGCATAGCCATTTTGCATAGCTATCTCCTGGGCCATTTTGAGGGATTCCCTGCGCTCATTTTCTCCTGTGCAGACGCTAGCTGCCGTGCGAAACATGCTTCTTACGACTGCCTTCTTTGTCTGGCTGGGGTGGGCCGACTGACTGTGGACTATGATGTTTTTATTACTTGGTTTGCGGTACCATTTAGTAATGTACCTCCTTCCTGTTAGCTGTACCTGGACGTTCAGGAAGGGAAGCCAGTTTCCACAAGGTGTTTCCCTCGTGAGACTAATGTAGTCGGACTGGCTGTTCATTATCTCGAAACATCTGTCCATTTCATCCTGCGTAGAGCATATGATGAAACAGTCGTCCACGTATCTGCAGTACAAAAGGGGGAGCCGAGATAGCACCGGTGCTTCGATCTTAGACATGAAGGCTATGGCGAGCGTTGGTGCTAGGCGTTGTCCCATGGCCAGCCCTCTTGTTTGGGCGAAGTACTTGCCCGACCACCTGAAGACATTGCAGGCGAGACACTCCTTTAGTAGTGTCATCACCTGATTAATGGAGAACCCGTACATGTCGATCGCACCTGCATGCTGGTTGAGAAGCTCGAAAACTGCTTCCATAGCGGAGTCGTTCGAGACGTTGGTATATAGTGCCGTAACGTCGAATGACTCCATTACACAGGAGGAGCTAAGGTTTGTCCCTTGGAGGCTCTCAAGGAACATTTTTGTGTTTGTGAGGTGGGCAGGAATAAACCTAAGAAGTTGAGCTAGAACAGAATTGACCAGCCATCCTATTTTGTCCGTAGGGCCACCCACACAGCTGATGATTGGCCTGACCTTAACTGCAGATGGGTCGACTGAGGCCGCGTCGTCGGATGATGAGAACTTGTGGGTCTTGATACGCAAATACAAGACCGGACAGTTCGGTGCCTCAGTTTTAAGGCGGCTAACCACAGCTGGGCCTAACCCAGCCAAATTGGCCTCCCTTACCCACGTTCTGTAAAGTCTCCGATACTGTGCCTGGAATTCCTTTACAGAAGACGTGCGGTAAAGGGACATATCCCCAAGGTGGCACTCCGTTATAGCCTTATCCAGATTGCTGGGAATTACAACGAACTCCCCGCCCTTGTCAC
>CANDYH010000604.1:0-16260 GCA_947396885.1 Heligmosomoides polygyrus polygyrus | reverse complement strand
CGATTACCAGCTATGCCATTTGCACGTTCTATAAAGAACCCTGTTCCTGTGCTGGCGCGGATTCCAAGTTCAGAATTCCGTCGTCTGGTGTGTTAGAGGTCTCTCAACCGCCACAAGCGAAACCACGATTCTAACTTGCTCAATGGCAAGGACTCAGGAGAGTTACGTGAGCTCAGATCCAATGGCACGCTGCGAATCTCCGTTAGCGATAAAGGGGGAGAGTTCGTTATTGTGCCGCAAACTTTAGATCGAGCTATAACCGAACTCCGTCTTAGCGATACCTCCACATATCATCTCGTTAGTGAGAAAGACTTCAAGTCGCAATGCAGGCGTCTTAATCGTACTTGGATGACAACTGGAATGTCTGCCGGTATCGACAAAAGGTTTCTCAGAGATCTCAGGTTGGATAACCCGAGTTGTCCAGTTTTTTACAGCCTAGTAAAAACGCACAAGCTCTCCCAGGAGGATATGCATTCCACGTCACCGGCCACTTATAAAATAAGACCTATCATTAGTTGTGTTGGCGGACTAGCCGATCGGATTTCCTGGTTCCTGAATAGCATGTGAGCCAGTTGTTGACCAAAGTTCCTGCTCATTTGACCAACACAAGCAAATTTCTTGAAATACTACACAACTCTAACTTTGGTGAGAGCTGTGTAATAGATTCATTTGATGTGACGTCACTTTACACCAACGTCCAAAACGATGAAGCCCTACAGGCTCTATCTGAAATGTTGGATTTGCATGTGGGGAACATAAACACCTTTGGATTGTCGAAAGCGCACATCATAATTCTAGTCAAAGAATGTTTGCATTGCAATGTCTTCAAATGGTCAGGTTCGTATTATTCCCAAGTAAGAGGATTGGCTTTGGGTCAACGATTAGCACCGGTCCTTGTCGTATGCTTTATGAGTAGGATAGAGCAACCGGTGCTTGACCGCTCACCGCTAATGTACTGCAGATACATAGATGATTGCTGTATCGTTACATCGACACAGTCCGAAATGGATGAGTGTTTCAGGTTAATGAACGAGCAATCTCAGTACATTAGACTTACCAGAGAAACTCCGAATAATGGTTGGCTCGCTTATCTAAACACGCAAGTTAAGGTGTCCGGTGAGGGAATGGTTAGCGTGAAATGGTACCGGAAACCAAGCTCGAAAAACATCTTGATTCACGCAAGGTCAGCACACCCCACTGCTGTGAAGAGGGCTGTTGTCAGCAACATGTTCCGAACGGCAGTTGGTATGTGTACGGGCCCCAGCGAACGTCAAGAATCTTTACGATTGGCTACAGATATAGCCACTTCAAACGGCTATAGGGTTTCAAGTGGCCATAGATCTCACGCTAACTCCCATGATAGATCCGTGTAGACAAGATGCCTCTCATCCTACCGTTCATCTCCGATAGAGTCACTGCTAAACTTCAAAGAGCTATTGTAAGGGCACAACTGCAGGACGACGTCGTCTTAGTGAACATTCCTAGCGACAACATTAAGCGGCAGTTAGTTCGGAATAGACTCTACGATCAGCAGTGTCTTTCTGAAAATTGCGTTATTTGCCCAAGTGGAAGATTAGGCGATTGCTCAAAGATTGGAGCAATTTATCAGATCGAATGCTTGGCATGTAACGCCAAATACGTCGGAAAAACGGGAAGAGCTCTTGCAGTAGGGGTGAGGGAATACCTATCAAGTAAACAACGTGGATTGCTAACCAGCTCACTTGGAAAGCATAGGATTGATGCGCATAACGGGAATGACTTTGAGGTGAAATCTACCATCTTGGTCGTTGTAGGAGACATTTCGGCAAGGAGAGCGTTGGAGGCATTCTGGATTTTCACAACAAATCCAGTAATGAACAACCGGAATGAGTGTCTTTCCGTTACGAGTGACTTTCTGCCGTTTGTGCCCCATTGTGAACTGTAGAAGGACCGGTCGGCGACAGCGGTGTGCAGTATGCCCCATTCGTCCCTACTGGCTTACTGACGTGGGCGAACATCAGCCCTTGCGGTGGATCCAATTGGTGAGTTCGTTTCTCCCACTTGGTCCCTCCCTTGTGTTTGTGGGGAAAGTCCGAAATGCTAGGGTAGCCAAGGCGCTTGGTGGGGTAGAGCGCAAATGAAAACTTATGCACACCATTCAGGCCTCTGAAGACGAGGAGAAGTCGAAACGTCAGGCCCTGCTAAATAAAGATCCACCTAAAACCTCGTGTTGGCACAGAAAATTTAAACTGACTAAAACTTACAATGCCGAGGTTTGAAGAAGAGGGAAGTTGGAGATTACTGGGCTTTCATTAGTGTTATATTTTAACCCCTAATTCTAAATAAAAACTTTTAAATTAAACTATTCAGATTATTTCTAAATTATTTTGGCGAATCAGGGATACAATGTTCACTTCGTAACGTTCCTTTTACATACAGGCAATAGGAAGTCAACGCGTTTAGGACATTATTAGAACTCTTGAGGTGAAGAATAAATATGTTGGTGTGTTTTGTTACTTTTTGTAAGGAAATAGTAATATCCTTGTTGTTTAAAAAACCAGTTTTTGTTTTTATCGGAAAGCCGTCGTATGTAATTGACGAAAGGCATACCTAGTTTGGAAATCGTTCAATTTGAAATGAAAATGACACATAAAACTGTTACATCTACCTTTACCGAAAAGCTGATTACGTCCCACAAAGGTGTTAAGTGTAGGTCCAATAGTTTTGGACCTAGCCCTTCCACACATGCAGAATTGGCAGTCGGTAAACTGCTAACTAAGCAGGGTACATATGTTTCAAAGCGAAACGGTGCTTCTATTAATTGATATGTACGAAAAAATTTCAAAACAAAGGAACGTCACAAGCAGGGTCAATTAATAGTCCTGTTGGTCCTCCGTTGCTGTGTCGCTCCCTAGAAATGGCCTAGTACCGCTGGGTCTCGCACCCAGGTGCGAGGAAGACTCACAGCGGGCGCGGGCGATGAACGCAGAGCCCAGGTCGATTCGAGCGCTGCCCAAAAGTCGACCTCGGCAGAAAAGGGGCAAAATGCCTAATTTTTTGAAATTTTGTAAAATTGCAGTATCAGAAAGAGCTTGCAGTGGTAAGATGTGCTACTATAAGCATTTTGGAAGCTGAATGCCCCCAGAAACCTAGCTGGTGATAACAAAATGGGATCAAGATGTCGTGGATTTTCTCCGAGTTTAGTTGCGTATATAAGACTATTCGATTGAACTTATTTTCCTGCACTTTTCCAGTTTTACAGACGCTCAAGCCTGCTTTGCATAGGAAAAATCTTAGCATCCTAACCACCCTTTCTAAAGAGTTACAGTGCGCGAAAACTCGGAAAATTCACTGCTGAAGATGGAACGCAATTGATTTGTGGCCGCTATAAGACGTCGCTGACTCAAATCAAGGCGCTCCATTTTCTCCTCCCTCCTGTTTTTCAATGATAGCAATATCTTCCGAGCACAGCAAAACCCTCTGGCCTTCAGCGCCTCTTTCACAAAAGATATACCACGTGTGAAACTGGGAGAATTCACTACTGAGAGTGAAGCGCAGCGGATTTATGACTAGAAAATTTTTTCATTATTCAAGTTCCAAATAACTCCATCTGCACGTAATATCACTGTTTTAGAGCTCAGAGTAGGGTTCAACTTTATAACTTTCTTTTCAAAAAAGTTACAGGACCTGCTACACAGCGAAAATTCACTGATGAGCAAGAAAGAAGAACGGGTTGTTGATATGAAACCTAGTAAATCCTCCAGATACCTTTCCAAGTCGAAAGTTCTACACGAAAGTTTTCTGTCAATTATACATAATTGCGTGGTAGCGCAATCGTAGACTCGCCGGCTGTCGCATGCAGCGGAGTCGAGATTCTAGGTTTGGACGCCGCCCAGGCTAACCAATTCCAACCAATTCCTTCATTTCTCCATTCCTCCCAGGTCGGCTAATTAGATTTAGATTGTTTCAGCAAAAACAAAACATTGACTTGTACATCGACAGTCACAGTAAGTTACTGTGTAGACCAACTATGAGTTCAACTCTACAATATCTCGCAGAAGTAAAGTGCATGGCGTGTCCCAAATAGGAACTGACTGAACCGTTTTCTATCTATTTTTTACCCTCCCCTTAACTTAACCCGATGGGGATATTTTTCCAGTGTATAGAAAATTAATAAATAAATAAAAAATAATAAATAAATAAATAAAACAGAGTATAGCAGTAGACCTGTGGCCTTATGAATTTATCGGTCTATAGAACTGTTTCTAAAGAATCTCTACTGTCAATGGCGCTGGCTTCGAATCCGGGTACTTTAATATCTTTTGGGCGCAATTAGTGGAGACGTCTCTCGCTAATGAGTATCCCCTGGTGCTTTCGAAAATACAGCGGTCGAAAACGGAGTAACGAAAAATGTTTTTGCGGCACTGCGTAGATCTCGTCGAGATGATCACCATGATATGCGAGCTCTTTGAAAAGAATAAAGATCAACACGGCTACAGCGAAAGAACAGAAAGAACGCGGAAAACGCGCCTAACGCGCCCTTTTTCCAATCCTTATGGTGGGTATTGTAGGTGACTGCTTGAGCTCGGGGGCCATCTATGCAGACGATGCGGCGAGGAATATGTGGGGAAACGGGTCGACCGCTATGCGTGCGGGTTAAGGAGCACATCGATGGACTCAAAAGGTCAAACTCTTCAACTTTTCTGGGTTGCAAGTACACGATAACGCAGAGTGTGAGGTGGCCGTGCGCATTCTAGCGCAAGAGAAACATACACCTGCGCGCAAAAACATTGGAAGCGTTTTGGATACACAGCAAAGTCCCAAAATAAACAGAAAAGATGAGTGCCTAGCCAAAGCTAACGAACTCCCTCCATTCCTTGACCTCTGTGAATTCTGACCTTCAAAGCCCTCAGGTCAGGGGCCGCGGCACGTCTTCTGGGTCACCTGCTAGCCATTTGGTCTGTAGGCGACTCCAGCGAGTTCTTCTCCGCATCTCTAGGTGAGCCTTCTAGCTTCAGTTGCATGGTTCTTTTTCTGGTCCACTCGGCCCTCTGAATTTGTTCTCTTAGTTTGAAATGGCGCTTGGTGGAATAATTTTACGCGTTTCTGGCTTTCCAGGCTCCGACGAAGGCGAGAAGGCCGAAACGTCAGCCGAATAAAACTGTACCATCTCGGCTAGCTGACAAATTCGAAGTGGCGACGACATATCCACCATGCCGAGATTTATGGAAACTCGAACATGGAGCATCGTCATAACAGCTTGCAACCTCAGTTTGGTGGATTACCAATGGGGTGGCTTTACTATTCAGTGGAACAAAGGTTTATTCTCACGATTTTATAGTAGAACCCACAATAGTGGTACACGCATCGTATATATACACAGTTTCTGTGGGCGTAGCCACGATATGGCGACATTCTGGTCGCAATCGGTATCACAAGTGTAAACCTAAAAGACGGTGCCGCACTCGAGCACCGCGGGAGATTACGTTCATGAGTGCCTACCTGCGGTATCGCAAGGTCATGCCTGTGGATGATATTCAATAGTGCTTATCTTATATTGCTCACCTAAGTATCTTAAGTCTTATCATTCAAATCGAGATGTCCTATGTTATAATACAAAGGTATTATATTACAGTAGCACACTAATATGCCTGGCCATAGATCTAGTTGGGTATCCACAACACTCAGTACCAGCTAATTGAGGTTTGAATAAAATGACTTGAATCAGCTTTCAGACATTTACAGGACTCAATTGAATATTCAGAATATGTCTCTTTCATCGAAAAAAAAATCTGCATGCGAACCTCTACAATGTCGAAGCTGCAACTGGGAATAACAACTTGTCAAGGAATAAAAAATCAGTTGAAAGGCTAAAAAACTAAGAAGAAATAAAACTGTGGTGGAGGCAATGAAGGAGGATGTATTCTGCTCCATAACGGAAGGAGTCGTAAGTTCTCAGACAAAGTCGAATCCCACGCTTAAGCAATGTCGAAGCCACCTCCGCAAGGAGCAACTTATTAGAAAACACAAAAATCGCGTAAAAGGCTACAAACATTACCAGACAATCCACTCATAAGGCCAAGACACAGGATGACCCACGTTCGATTCTGGAACTTATGCTTGACTGGGAAGCAAAAATCTCTCTCCCTTCATAATTCCCGATATTATCGGAGGTGAAGCTTAATATTTGAGGGGTTGATCTTAGCATTGGTATGACGCAACGAGTGTGCACAGTTTCTCTCACAAAGTAGTCTTCTTACCGGCGTCCAAGCAAGTGGAGCGTCTGCCTGTTGTCGTTCTTTTTTGCATAACTTCGGAATCATATCTCTACGTTCTGTAGAGCGGAAATAGCTAGATAGAAGATCCAGAGAAAAGAGAAAGCAGAGAAAAGCACTGAAAATGATTTTCTTCCTACATCACAGATTTTGCTACGACCCGACTCTGAGAAAATCTGCACTAGCCTATAAACAACGAAAGAAGGTTAAAATGTAAAGAACAACGGTTTATTCGCGCAGATGTGGATGATGCCCATGCACCTTGGAGTTACTCATCCGCTAGCGACCATTATCGCCCTCCGCTTATGTCTCAAAAACTTCCACGGTCTTCCTGGTGCCGACCGAATATGTTGGGATTCGCCAATAGATAGCTAGGGCCGTCATGAGATCGACCGAATTTCTCGACATTTGCTGCCATTCCACCAAACCCTACCTCTACACAGGTCGAAACATTTCTTGACGTACGGTTTGGTACTCCTTCACTGTTAGGACAGGATTAGCTCACTTGAAGCTTACTAAAGACGCAGCTCCTCGACGTCCTCATTCCTCGGTTAAATCGTCTTCGCTTTACATCACCACTTAGTCTAGTTGTTGTTCTAGTTGAATGCATTGAGTCCTGACTGCTTTGTATTCTTTGGTTTTTAGGCGTTGTTGATTATTCTACTCTGATTAAATAATTAGAGTCTGTCTCAAAAATACAGTACCGGACATGCCGCTGCGTCCAACAAGCACAAGCTGCGTCAAAGATGAGAAGCGGCGCAAAAGGGGCCGGAGAGCGCCGTTTTCCGCTCGCCATGCGTCGCGCCGGATGCAAATCGTTTAGGGCGCGGCGTCCTCAACTTCTGGACGTTAGGCTGATGGAAGGAGCCTACCCATGCGCTTGGACGAGCATGGCCTACTGTTTGGAGCTAGCTACAGGCATGGCGTGCCGTGAACAATGCATATAGGCCCGACAGAATCAATCGAGTGGGCGCGGCAACCTATAGAGCGAACGTATGGGAAGTTTTAAAAGAAATTCCTAGCCTTCCTACTCGGAAAATGCTCTAAGAATATTCAGCTTGCATCTGGAGTGCGCCGTGAACAATGCACATAGAATCGAACCTATCAGTCGAGGTGGCGCGACAGCTTGTAGAGTGAGCGTTTAGAGAGTTTTTTCAGAAATCCCTAGCCGCCCCACTCAGGCATTGCTCTAGGACTGTCCAACTTGCATCTAGAGTGCGCCGTGAACAATCATATACAATCGAACCTATCAGTCGAGGTGGCGCAACCGCTCACAAATTGCACGCACGGGCGTGTTTGGAGCGTGATAACTCTATCAAATGTGAACCCTTCCGACTGCAGCTTGTGGAATTTGTAGTAAGTAAGAAGTTCTAGCAGTTTGCCAATGCACAGCCATGTAGCCTAAGAACATACAGTTACGGTGGTGCGAAAATGCAGGTCAGGCTTGTACAACCCAATTTTTTTCGATTTCAGTCGATCACTGCGGGAAGATGCGACGAGCTGACAGCCTACAAATGCAAAGCCTAACAGAGCACTTAAGTGCTTTATGAGGAAGCGCTCACAGCTCTCCATATCTCTAACCTGCCCTAGGTACAGCTGCCTCTTTAAAGCGGCGGACGGCAACAGTGGAGCTTCTTCCATTCTTACTCCTTCCGTTCGTACGTTTTCGGCACTCGCAATTACAGCGCTCTGTTCAGCTCGATGGGCTCTATCGAACAGTGTCAATCTCGACCAATTTTGGAGACATCGATTTTTTGACAATTTCGCATCGGGGTGAGGCCGCAGCGGAGGGCCGATGACGTCACCGAAAATCAATATTTTCGAATCTGGCCAAGTTGAGCACCATTCGATAGGGCTTTTGATGGCGAATGGAACGGTGTTACTTAGAGTGGCGAGAACTGTGATGTGAGCGAGTAAGAGCGAGGAAAACATCGACCATTGTTGTGCTAAAATGCACGCGCGGCGTGTTCTGAGCTCTATAAAGTGTAAACTTTATAGAGCTCAGAACACGCCCGATTGCAGCTTGTGGGTTTTGAAGGCAGCAAAATGTTCTAGTGGTGTGCTGAAACACAGTAATGTAGCTTATGATTGGACAAAGTTACAGCGCTGCGAAAATGCAGGTTAGCCTCGTGTGCCACGATTTTCCCGATTCAGTCGACCCCTGCGGGAAGACGCGGAGAGTTAGCGGCATGCAAATCCGTGAGCTAGCAGAGCACTGAAAGCACTTTGCATTGACCTGTTCACAACTCACTAGCTTATTAAGTTGCCTTACTACCAGCTGCCATTTAGAATAGAGGAAGGCAGCGGTGAGCTTTCTTTTGCTCTTAGTCGTCCACATTTGAGTCATGGACACTCTCGATGGCACCTTTCCGTTCAGCTCGAAGAGCTCTATCAAATGGTATCAATTTCGACCATTTTGAAAAAATCGATTTTTTGATAATTTCGCGTCGAAGAAGGGAGCGCTCTAAGACCGCACGGAGGGCGATGACGTCATCGAAAATCGATATTTCCGAACCGGGCCAATTCGGTCGACTGAAATTGGAAAAAAATCGTGCCACACAAGGCTAACCTGCACATTCGCAGCGCTATAACTTTGTCCAATCATAAGCTACATTACTGCGTTTCAGCACACTACTAGAGCAATTTGTTGCCTGCAAAACCCACAAGCCGCAACCGGAAAGGTTCACTTTACAGAGCTATTGCGCTCAGAACACGCCGCGCGCGCAATTTAGCACCACAACGGTCGATGTTCTTCTTGCTTTTACTCGCCCAGATTACAGTTTTTTCCTACACTCAATAATGCCATTAAATTCAGTATGAAAAGCTCTGTCGAATGGTATTAAGCAGGGTACAATTAGAATACAACGATTTTCGATGACGTCGTCGTCCTTCTGCCGCAGGCTTGTCCTCGACGAAATTGTCAAAAAACCGATATTTCCGAAATTGGTCGAGATTGATACCATTCGATAGAGCTTTTCGAGCTGAACGGAACGGTGCCATCGATAGTGTCGAAGACGCAAATGTGGGCGAGTACGGGCGGAGGAAAGCTCAACGCTGCCGTCCTCCGCTCTTAATGGAAGATGAGACTAAGGTAGTTTAGGAAGTGTTTCAGCGCTCTGCTAGCACACAGATTTGCTTACCGTTAGCTCGCCTCGTCTTACCAAGGTGGTCGACTAAAATCGGAAAAAAACTGCGTCGCACAAGCCTAACCTGCATTTTCGCACCACTATATTCTTACCCTACATCGCTATGCTTTGGCAAACTGCTAGAACTTCTTATCTACTACAAAATCCACAAACTGCGGTCGGAAGCGTTGACAGAGTTATCGCGCTCCAAACACAACCGCGCGTGCAATTTGGCACATCAACGATCGATGTTCTCCGCCCCCTTACTCGCCCAGGTTACAGTTCTCGCCACTCCGCATATCACCTTTCAATTCTCCATTAAAAACGCTATCGAATGTTACCCTACTTGGCCAAGTTAAAATATTGATTTCGGTGACGTCATCGCCCCTCTGCTGCGGCTTTGTCCTCGATGCGAAATTATCAAAAAATTGATATTTGTCGAAAATTTTTGGCTCCGCTCTCTCGCGCCGACTCGATTGATTCTGCGGGTCTATATGCATTGTTCACAGCGCGCCCCATGTGGGCAGTTAGTTCTAAACAGTATGCTCGTCCAAACGCGTGGATAGGCTCCTTCCATCAGCCCATCAGCCCATCGTCTCTCAGCGAGCGGTCGCGCCGACTCGATTGATTCTGCCGGGCTTATATGCATTGTTCACAGCGCGCGCCATGCCGGCAGTTAGTTCCAAACACTAGGCCGTGCTCGTCCAAACGCATGTATAGTCTCCTTCCATCAGCCTAACGTCCAGAAGTTGAGAGCTCAGCGTCCTAACGCGACTTGCGTCACACGCGATGCATGGCGAGCGGAAAGCGGCGCTCTCTGGCGCCCTTTTGCGCCGCTCTTCATCTTTCGCGCCGCTTGTGCTTGATGGAGCAGCGGCATGTCCGGTGTAATTATCATGCCCACAGCAAAGCTATTAATTGGGTGTTTTTTCTGCTTCAGACCAGATAAAACTGCTTGATTCCTTGTTGAATATGCTCAGACAATATCCTTGCAATAGTCCAAAAGCGTAATTTCACGAAATTAATTTCAAAAAAAAAGAAATTAATTTCAGAATAATTTTCACGTCCAAAATCTTGAGCGAAGTTCAGTATTGCTGCATTTTAGGCAGGACACATAAGTTTGATGTATACTGTCCATAAGTGAGGAATTCACCTAGATGAACAGTGTGTGTGCGTCAAAAAATAAATGCGTGTGAAATGTTTAGGTTCTTTTTCTTTCGTTTTCTATTTTCAATGCCAATAGCACCGTCGTCGTCGTCGACGATCCTAACCTCTACATGTTATCTATCGCCCGCCAGTTACAGAGTGCAGAGACGACCTCGCTGTTGACGGAGTGCTCCTCTCTTGCTCATGAGAGCCCTATCTCGGTTCCTTTTTCCTTTTCCCTCCTCCGCCTCACCGCTAGGGTACCTCTTACATAAATGTCTATACTTATCGTATTACCTGCCGCAACAAAGGTACTCTGCCAGCTACTTTGTCTGCTCGCTCTCCTCTTCGTCAAAGCCGTTGAACCCCGCATTTCCGGGACATTAAGTCCTAGACGCCTCTATCGCACTCTAGAAATAGTTTGCATTGGACAAACTGATGTTTGAGCCACTATCAGGAATGGCGCCCCTGCCGAGCGAAACGCAAATTTGAAGACAGCATTTTATTGGCAAAAGCCAAACAGAAACCTCCACGTTAACAAAGGTCGTTTGGTCGATCTGAATTCCTTAGTCGTTTTAGTATAATAGTTTGCATGTTCCCACTTCTATGACTTTTCTTCTTTGCTTCACGCAAAGGCTGCTTAGAGATTATGCAGTTTAAACACATTCAATACATCCTCTAGAAACAGATGATGGAACCTCCAAACTAGCACAAAGGGGAAAATCCACGTGAAGCCGTAGTGTAAGTGATCCTTCAGCCTGGCTAGTTTTCAGTTTTCATAGCTCACATACACAGTTCTATCTTTTCGGATATTTCAGAAAGTTTCCTAAAAAGATGCCAGTCCTTTACAAGAGGGTTTATAACGACCGACTTCTTGCCGCTTCTGGGCTCTCACTGTTTTTTCAGCATAATCTAATAGAACCCAAGGAAACTACTTGAACTGCAAGCAACAGAGATACTATAAAATTGCGAAGATCCCGCTTCAGGAAGGAATTGGAAGTGAACTTCACCGTGGAAAAGATGAAAGCTGTGACGCAGCGAATAGTACTAGTAATTATGAAAAGAACAAGGGCAATCAAAAGGGAATCTTGCTATGAAAGCAAGGTGCAGTAACAGAGATTCACGGCTACAATGCACTGGAATCAGCTACGGTATTCAGAAACAGGGGTGTGCGTAATTACGATTTACGATTTACGGCGATTTTTGCCAAAATTTTTACGATTTACGATTTACGACATTTTGGGTCGTAAATCGTAAATTTTCGTAAATGTGATCTTTGATCTACAAATAGCAGAAATCCACATGTGACGCAATTTGCTCTATAACAAAGGATTCAATTTTAGAGTCTCCTCTCACAACGCATTACCATTTCCCGTTAGATTTTGACCATTAATGTTCATATGTGGGATCGAAGCAGATGACCACGCTTTGAGTTGAGGCGGCTCGACTTGTATTTTTCTCTCCCTCTCTCTCTTTCTGCTTAACCATTTTCAGTAGTATAAGCCTGCTGCTTGTTATCAGGCTTCCTTTCGAGGAGAAGTAAGCAGAATAAAAAAGTGGAGAGTGAACTCTCCACCGGGTGACTTCCTTTCTCCCATCGCAAGAAGGCACCTCGCATTGAAGTAGTCGGAGATCGTTTCATTTCAGCTGATAGAAAGAGGATTGAAAGGGGGGTCGAGCGTTCTACCCCGTCGTCCCCCTGGTCCGCCCTACCCCCCCCCCCCAACCCCTGTGCTTGCTCGAGAGTCCAGTGGCTGCCTTACGAGATAGTGGAGACGCAGACATTTGCCACGCCTCCGTTTAAAGGGCAGGGGTAGAACGCCACTCCGCCGGATTGAAAGACATACAAATCCGTCTCGTACGGGAAGAAAACGACTATTGACTAATCCATACTATGTTCGCTAGTCGCATTGTTCACAGACGCCTTTTCCCAACCCAATCGAACAGAATTGATGCAAAACCATGAACAAATAACATTCATGACTGAATGCGGGTTAAGAAGCAGCTACTCGACTCTCATTGAAAGGACGAACCACTGAAGTTTCCATCAGATTACCAATGCACGTCACAATGTGCCCTTAACTAGTGAAGCTTCTTAATTCGGCGCGGCGTGTGGCAATCAGTGCGTGGCAGTTATTACTATGTATGTAAGCACATATTGAGCAAAACTTAACTAATGCTTAACTACCTTCTTGTAACCATTTTCATTTAAAAGGCCTGCTCAGCTGCAGCCTTCTCAACTAAAACAGGACTTCTTGGCTCAGCTCAAATTGAACGTCTTTCAAATTAAACTGAGTAGATTCTAAATCACTTAATAATGCGCAATACACTTTCATTTACCAAAAAAAAATTCGACTATTCAGAGTGTCCAAAAAATATGATCATGATTTCAATGCTATCTCTCTGCCGCAGAACTGTTTTTGCGTTTACACCAACCGTACACTTAACTGTTAACTGCACGCTCTTCATTTTAAACCAGTATATTTTCATTCTGAACCGAACGCCTTATTTTGAACTTGACACCTTTTAATTGGAAGCCATAATTAGAAATAAAATGCACATTTTGCAAACCAAGTCAAACGTATCTGAAGCTTAAACAAATACTGTTTAACCATTCGCCTTAAAGAGTGTCCTAAGAAAAACCTACACTTCGAGTAAACACGAAATTTTTATCTTGCATGAAACATGTTCGGTTTCTAATGAAAAATGCCCGGTTAAAAATGTAACACATCCCGTTTAAAGGGGAAATGGTATATCTCAAAATGCAAAAACGTGGGAACCTTTGGCGTATCGTAGTCGACAGAATCACACACAAGCGAAATGGATGCTAAAATGGTGGAAATTTTATGATGATTGTGCTTTGCTTCTAGTCATCGTGGATATGCTTTCTTTTAATTGAGCTTTTTTATCCAATTTTTTTTAAAAACTTAACGTGTCCAGTTTCCTTTAGAAAGTGTTCGATTTTAGAGGTGTGAAGTTGCTAGAAATCTGTTTAGCTTGAACCGCAATTAACGCCGCAAATAAAAACTGAAGCACCTTTAATTACCGTTACCAGAAAGTAACTTAAGAAATATAGTGCTAGTTGTACGCGTCAGGTACTTCTTACGATTTACGGTTTACGATTTACGATTTACGACGGTTTTTTCGTAATTACGTTTTACGATTTACGAAATTTCGGATCTCATTTACGCACACCCTGTTCAGAAAGTGGGAAGGGCTTCAGAAGAACTTCGGCACGCGAGAACACGGTGTCTCCATGGGAGCCGACACTCAAACAAAAATATGCAGTAAATGGTTATTCGAATGGCGATGTGCTCAACAAAGAGAAGCCACCAGGTAATACAAATCAGACGACTTTGTCTTGCCTACAATCAAAATTGTACTGGAACGTGGCTACTCGCTTAATGCGTGAAGCAGTAAAATGGTTGGAGAACAAACAAAAAACAACTGTTTGAAGTCGCGAGTGAAGTTTGGGGACTGGTCAAGAAGCAGACCATGCGTGTTCCAGGCCACAGTGAGCCGGCGTGACACACTAACCTGAAAGCCAGTGGGATAACGAGTAACTATCGACTGTAAGGCTCGGATATTTTCGAAATTTCGTGCCACGCAAAACCCCTCAGACCTTGCGAAACAAGCGAAACCTCTACCGTCTCTGCGCTGGACACACATATTCATCGGACGTCCACATAACCGCCGTTATTGTATGATGGTAAAGAAGAGGGAAAATGAAGAGGAAGAACTGCATGCAGTTTGTCGTCGTGCTTGGCAAGATGTTGATGATCCTTCTTGTTCTTTTGTCGCCCTTATTCTTCTGCGATAGGCTGAGCACATTCGATGAAGTTGATTGTGGTTGTTGGTGAGCAACCTTTCGATTTTGCAATAACGAAGCCAACTTGATCAGTCCTTTATTGACGTTTCGGGTCCTAAGCCCTGTTTTCGGGTCTAAAAACAACATCTGCCAAGTTGACGAATGTTCGTTCCGTCTACAGGACAGTTTTACAGCTTTTTACTCAAAACGATTTCGGCACGGCTTCATCTGCCTTAGCGGTCTCACACGCCGTAAGTACTTTAGCTAGCTCGTCAGATTCGTGTACTGCTTCTTGCTTCTTGGTTGGTGAGGGACGCTCTGCCTGAAAGCGGCGCGGGCAAAGACACGGGACAGTGCCTGCGGAGCCAATTAGCGTCGACTCGCGCATGACACCCGCCGCTTCGCGCTCAGCCAGACACACCTCGCCGCAGAGGCGATGCTGACCCAGCCAACCACGGGAGCCAGTAGGTCGACCAGATTTGGTGTGATTACAATCGATAGAGGGATAGGAGGCTCAGACCGCTTGCACTGGCAGTCCAGAAATTGGGACTGGTCTGAACCCTACCATCTTCAGCCTCTATATCAGCCTTTCAAGCTCTATCGAACGAGCCAGGAAAGAATCTTGCCTCAATAACCCTTACTACAATTTTCTTTCAGGCGGTGTTAAATGTCGTTAAATATCGAATTTTATTTAACTGTAGCGTAGGATGTCGTGAAGCCTTTAAAACTAATTTTATTTATATCAGAATTAACTACGAGGCATGCTTTCAGGCTACTGATGTGAACTCTACCATCCCCGCCTTATATCCTGTCTAAATAACCTTTAAGACGGCTTTTTAGGCGTTTATTTTCGTTAGATATAAGTTTTTATTTATGCCAGGATTAATTTCAAGGCATGCCTCCATACTACTGTTGTAAACCCTCCCATCTCCTGTACCAGATTTTCGAGCTTTATCGAATGATCCAGAAAAGAACCTTGCCTCAACAACCTTTAAAACTAATTTTTCATGCGCTGTTTTTTTTTCGCTAAATATCGGTTTTTATTCACATATATTAGGATTAAATGCGAGACATTCTTCCAGGCTAAAATTGCACAGGGATTCCAATTAGATAGACGAGAGATCTTTTAACAGGAGTTTAAAGCGTTAGTTTCAACATGACATCTCCTTAGGATTTCGTAGCTGATTTTTCTATGGAACTTTATAATGCACATATCACATATTTCGAGGCTATGGCTGGATACGTGGTTCATTAAATTTAATGTTCACCGAGAATGAATTTCGTCATACAATACTTCAAATTGCTCGTAAAGTCGTTTGTGGCTTCTAGCAGTATTTTGACCTCGCGCTCCACAGGCAATGTACCTGCATAGCCAATGTCTCCTCCACCAATTAACGAGTTAAGAAACACTCATGAAATGCTTTTAAAAAACTAGAGTACTTCGGTTTTCTTAGGAGGTCCACCGATTATCAAATCGAACTCGCTGTGATGACTGTGAACATGCTCTACGCATTGAAGGATCATAATGTTGTTTTCAAAAGGTTGAGCACTTGGGGTGCTCCTAGAAGGGCTTTCGTCTATCTAGTTATGCTCTTCGCACAATTTCAGCCTGGAATTATGCCTCGCAATTGATTCTGATATAAATAAAAATTGATATTTAAGGAAAATAAACAACGCCTAAAAGCTGCCTTAAAGGCTATTTAGACATGATTTGGTGTGATTACAATCACACCAAATTATGTCTAAATAACCTTTAAGGCAATCATGTCTAAATATCGTGTTGAATTGTTTGTTCGTGGAGCTGTGACCGAGATTGTTACAACACTTTAATCGGCTTACGTTTCGGCGGTTTCGCCTTCGTCGGAGCCTGGAAGAGTCCAAATAACATTTGAAGAACTACTCCCTCAAAGGTCATTTCATTCTACAG
>CANDYH010000603.1:0-10767 GCA_947396885.1 Heligmosomoides polygyrus polygyrus | reverse complement strand
TGAGAAAAAATAACAAACTAAACTTTAGTTTAAAGCGCAGCAAGGACTAAATCATATAGCAAAAACGTCAAAAGACTGGATCGCGCCATGCACTCGGAAAGCAAGACGCAACGTTTATCTGATTGATAGTATAGATACTGTTTATATGCAGCAAAAAAGTTAGGATAGGTGTATTTCTTACAATTGTCGATGTGTTGACACCGTTCGTTTTTTGCGAACCTGCATGTAAGCAGAAATTTTGCTATCAATCGAATAAAAATCGCATATTGCAATCTCTGTTTTAACAATGTAAAATGGCTGCCTTCGTGCCCTTTAAAAATCATTGTTTTTCCTCAAAAAATAAAATTTTTATAAAATTTCGAACTATGTGTCCTCTTATTGGGATGTGATTTAGAACTTCGAAGAAAGTGATACTAAAATTTCCCTTGACCAAAAAATTATTCTAACATATTAGGAGAGTCCCTAGTTGAAAGTAGAAGAAGCTCGTTTCGATTTGGAAGAGTTTGCTAGGATCTGAAATATCCTACTATTAGGCTAGCTTAGAAGAGTGTCAATTTGGTTTGAAAAATGTCCAATTTGATTTGAAAAGTGTTCAATTCGACGTGAAAATGGTATATCTTTTCGTGTCCGAACTGCTCACTTTCTCAATGCAGTAATGAGCGTATTATTAGGTTGGTGCATAAGTTCTAGGACATTTGGGGCATGAAATATTTATTATCACAACATACGATCAACAATATCAAATCATTTGAAGTAACCACCCTTTACATCAATTGTCTTTCGCCAACATGCTGGTAAGTCATGGATGCCTTTTCTCCAAAACGTGGCCGGTTGTGATTCGAAAAATGTGAGGAGTGCCTCCTTGACATCCTCTCGGTTTCTAAACTGCTGGCCGTCCAAATAGCGTTGAAGGCTTAAAAACAAATGATAATCAGAAGGAGCGAGATCTGGTGAGTAAGGTGGATGTGGAAGAACGGTCCATCCGTAGTCCGCCAACTCAGCCGCCGTCGCTCTAGCAATATGCGGTCTAGCATTGTCGTGTTGAAAAAACACCTTCACTTGCTCTCCTCGTGTGGTTTGAAGGTGGGCCCTCAACTTACTCAGTTGGTTGACGTAAACCTCTGCCGTCACTGTTATCCCTTCGTCCAGCAGCTCCCAGTATTCTACGCCAAGGACGCTCCACCAAATGCATAGCATCACCTTTTTCACGTGAAGGTCGGGTTTCGGAACGTCCTCTGCCTCTCCAGTTGCGTCAACCCACTGTGCACGCCGGTGGTAATTAGAGTAGAGTATCCACTTCTCATCCCCGGTGACAAGGTTGTCCAGCCATCCGTGGGTACGTCTGAGGGTGAGGAGAGACAGAGCAACATCGGCTCTGCGATCCAGGTCATGTTGTGTCAAGTCGTGAGGTACCCAGCGACCCAATTTTTGCACCTTGCCAATCGACTTCACTCTTCGAGCGACTGTTGAGTGACTAACACCAAGAGTGCTTGATAGCTCGCGAGTGGTTTGGTATGGGTCCGCTTCCACTCTACTTCGGAGGCCATCCAAATCCAGTGTCATCGGGCGCCCTTCTCGTTCATTATCTTCAACGGAGGATTCACCAACTGCAAACTTCGAGAACCACTGATACACAGTACTTCGAGCAGGAGCACTCTCGTTGTAAACATCCTTCAGGCGACGATACGATTCGTTGGCATTGAGCCCAGATTGATGCAGGAACAAAAATATGCGTCTCAGTTGGGATGAATTGCTTAGCCATAAAAGCTGACGTTAACAACGCAGAAGTAAATGTTAGGGACAATTCTGTAGCCCGTTCCTTTCCCTGTCGATCGATCGTTTACGCGTTGATACATGTGAGAAATTTGGCGGGAAAATGCGCTTTCAATTCAGCAGGGATCAAATGTCCGAGAACTTATGCACCAACCTAATATCTTCGATTGATTTCACATTGAACCTACAATGTTCATCAAAAATTCGTTTCTTGACGCGAGGTCACCATTGCAATTAAACATTCTGAAGTTGTTTAAACGTTTTCTGACAGAGATTTATCGAATATAGTAGGATGAGCTTGGAATACGAGTGCCCAGTTCGCAACAGACTGTCTTTTGTATTTTCGTCCTAGGTTTTGACGAAAGAGAGTTTAAGGGGAATTAAACCGCTGGTGGCCTTTGGGCTCCAAAATCGTCTCACGAAGGAAGAGTCTGAAACGTATGTCTGAACGGAGAAAGCAGGTTATATAGGAAAAATTTCCACGGTTCAATTGATATAAAAATGTATTTATTTTGTGCCAAGTCGTTCAACCGAACGAGAAGGAGGCGCTGGAAAGCGGCGGGAACACTTGAAAATTGTGTGAACATCAGGATCCCTCAACCGATGAGTTGAAATGCAAAAGCGAGTCAGTTCACGTTAACCGAATCTCCGAGCTTCCTCCCGCGAAGCAACACCGCTACCCAATGCTTTCCGAACCGCTCGCGGACAAGAGCACCGCAAGCATGCAAGTGAGCCCCACCAGTGCTCGTGGGCATCGCCGCGGTGACTTCCTAGTAACCTTTGGGACCCCTACTCCTTTGGCTTAACAACTTGGACAAAATAGGCCACATGTCTGCACTAATTGAAGGGTGGTGATTCTTCCATCATCACTAGCCTTTCTGGCTTAGACATAGGCATCAGACCGTTCCCTTGTTAGTGGGCTAGAACTGAAAGCTGAACTAATGTAAGGAGCATCTCGACTGTAACACTGTGACAACCAGGAAACACAGTTATTCGATCCCTGCACCGCTCTCCACCTTTCTAAGAAACGCGGTTCTCTTTAGACCGTGCAGTCACGGTCCAAAGAACATGATTCGGTTCTTGGAGCATTGTTCACATATGCCCGCCCTCGTACTTTTATGTACCAATGAATTCATGAAGACAGTGAGCTAGTGTCCGACAAGAGTTGTAATTTAACATCGAAATGAGGTCGCGAAGCACTTTCAGGAAATTTTCTAAAATATCGCTTCGAGTACCTATGCTGTTTTAGTCATAGCTATTTTTTCAGGTATTTTTCAACGAAGGATGAGAATAAAGAGATATGGATGGTGTCACTCAATTCCGGGGGGATGTGGACAGGGTCACTTACTTCAATTTGGTATGCGCCACCCATTCCACCTCTACGGGATGTCGAGGGGGCGAGTTGAATGTATATTGGGCCATACAATGACTTGCGGTGGCCAGCCGATGAAGAAGTCAGCGCTTTATCCTTCCCAGACAAGTCTAGACCAATTGACCGACCCCGGAGGAATGGATGGCTTGGATGGCCTGCGCATCTGAGCCAAGAACCTGGTATTTGCCTGTGAAAAGCTGCTGAGATTTTCAGAAGACTTCCCGTTATACCCTCTGATGCACAGGTCCGACTTGAGGATCTTCTGAAATCAGCAGTCAGTGGTCCACTGAGGCGGTACCCGATGTTACTTGGCTGCATGGTATAGCGAGGCATATTTTTGTGTTAGAAATGAAAACGCATTCTGGCGCACTGCTGAGGAAGGCGAGGAATGCTTTTTGTTCATCCGAACCTGCCGCAATGTTGTTCAGTACTTTGCTGGCCTTGACACGTTCTTCACTCAGAAGGGAAGGGTCTGAAGCGTATGTCTGAACGGGGGGAGCGAGTCGTATAGGGAGAATCCTCATCCCTCAATCGGTTTGAAAATGTGTTTATTTTTTGCCAAGTCGTTAAACCCAAGGAGTAGGGGGTCACAATGGGATACGGCGCAGCACGCGTTTGGGCGACCTTGTACGCCCGCGATGCTTCTGCAGCCAGTGGCTGGGAGCGCAGGTGGGTAGAGGGTTGACTCATGCGAGAGAGGTCAGGAGTTTGGCTCCTCTACGTTGCTGCACTCTTGCATTTCAACTGATTCGTAGAGATTTGGGGGATTCTGACGTCTATACCATTCTCAAACGTTTTCTGCGCATTTTTCCAGTGGTACGTTGTGGTATTCAACATGGTGATAAGTGTTCAGCACCACAGGTACAGATACAGGTGATACACAGGTACAAAGTCCATGAAGCACCACTGGGCACCTTACGGGTAGCGTATAAAGGCTACACATCCTCATAATCTGTTTCCATACATGGAGCAATGACTTCAGGAAAAAGCATCCAGCTCGGATTTTCAGAAGAGACCAGAATGTGACGTCACAGGTGGTTTAAATGAGAAACGAGTTGTGCGGATCCCGCAAATTAAGCTAAACGGCATCGATACACTCTTTCCCTCATGTCTGCCTGTCACCAGGAAATCAAAGGTCTGCTGAAGGTTTTCTAGATCCTAACACCAACAATGTCCGCCGACGGTCGAGTGGTGATCCAGCTGCTCACGCTGAAGTGTGGCCCACCTTTAGAAAAGGAATCTTCGAGGGAAGAAATCAAGCTGGCCGAACGGATGGCCAGCATACTCAAGGACTTCGAAGCACGTCAACTTGAAGTTGACGAAGAAGAACGGCTGGACGTTGTGGAAGAAGAAGAGGAAGATTGGGATCCGCAAGGTGAACTGATGGACGTGGAGAGGCAAGCAAGCAGTTGGCATATGATAACGCTTCCGGGTGGAACTCTTGTTTCGGAGGAAAGAGTACGTCTTCAATTGGATTTCGGTTGCGTGCTCATAGCCATGGAGGAAGACAACGCAATTCACTACACAGGCACTTTGTACCTGTGTATCACTGGTGCTGAACATTTATCACCATGTTGAATACCACAGCGTACAGCGCAGAAAACGTCTGAAAGTGGTATAGAACTCAGAATCCCACAAATCTCAATCAAGCAGTTGAAATGCAGAAATGCAACAGTGCATAGGAATCAAACCCCTGACCTCCCTCGCGCGAGTCAACCCTCTATCCACCTGCGCTCCGAGCCACTGGCTGCAGACGCATCGCTGGCGCACAAGACCCCCAAACGCGTGCTGCGACGTATCCCATTGTGACCCCCTACTCCTTGGGTTTAACAACTTGGCAAAAAAAAACATTTTCAAACCAATTGAAGGGTGAGGGTTCTCCCTATATGACTCGCTCCCCCCGTTCAGACACACGCTTCAGACCCTTCCCTTGTCAGAGTCAGCATAATTCTCGCAGTTGTCCGCAATCTCTTTTTCACGTGCAGATGCCGCGCTCTTTACTAACTGACTTCCTCAAGCGCTCTCCAAAAAATCCATTTCTATTCTGGCTGTCCGTAGCTGCGATGATTACGCTTGGCTGGAGTCGCGTTTTTCCTCTTCCGACTTCGGACTTCCAGCCAACACCGCGGGCATCAACTCCATTTAGCGACTCTGCTCCCAGCGAACGTCGACACTCGTTGACCCTGCGACGACCTATGGGTTGTCGTCCTTCGACTCCTGAAGTCGTCACTGTGACCCCTCCCGATCCACCACCAAGTGAGGTACCAAGCGACCCTCCGCCCTCCAAACCAAGGTCTTATCGACCATCCATCGCCAGTCTTCAGATACCGAACCAGGACGACATGAGCTCCGAATGCATGAGGTTTGTGTTTTCTAATGAGATGTGGTCCTGAAGCAAAAATGAGAAATCTGTAAGCGGCTGATAACAGTGTACGCCCAGGGTTAAACTGCTACGATAGATAAGCTAAAGCTCAGAGATTCGCTTTTTGTCCAGTAGCGCTTCGACTACTTACAAACAGCTTTAACGTCCAGCACAATTTGTGAGAGTTTTTCCGTCAGTCTGTTAACCAACTGCTTCCTAAGATGTGGCCACACCGATGCAGTGGACAGAAAAACAAGTGGTTTAGTGACAGAATGGGGTCATCCGCCACATATGGCTCCTCTTCTCCTAAACCATGCAGTCCAAGTCAAGAAAGACTGCGTTGGAGCAGGGGCTTGTTAGGATCGTTCACGTAATTTTCTGCGCCATAAATGCGGGTCTGCCGAAATCTTCGAAATCGTTTCTTCGACCAGATGCGCTGAGCGTGATGACACATGAGGACATCTGAAAGGTCTTCCATGCCCAGCGCATATCATAAAGACGTCTTCGTCGTCAACTTCAGGGACGACGCCTGAGCAGCTTCCCTCAAACGTAACTAGTACACATTTTGAATTCTTTTGGCAGCACCGCCCAGGCATTCTCTATTGAACATACGATACGAGCAGTCTTCTCCTTTGTTGTGGACGGCTGTTTCTCTACACTAACACAACACTCTCAGCTGAAACTGCTGAAGAGGACAAGAAATTGCCTCTAACGAACGCAGCCTCAACATCCTATCATCGCGCAACTTCGATCTTGTCTTTCAACACAGTTTTCCTTCCATTGGCCTGAGTCTTCGACTGTTCCGCCTTCTTCAGAGGCACACTCTTCGCTGTTAGCGGGCCGTTTAGATGGCTGATCTCGAATCTAACTTGCCTAAGATCAATACTGGATTCTGAAAAACACTTAAGGAATTTCGCGATAGAAGTACAGGAGGTACGTCTTTCGAGGAATGTCTAATAAGTAGACTGAATGCTTAATATCACCTCAATTTTCTACCTCTATCAATCCCTCGGCTTCTGATCACGATTGAAGAAGGGCTGGGCCGAATTATCTGCCGATTTATATGCGTAGGGGTGGACTTATGCTCCGAGTGATAAACTCCGACCGAGTTCTTTGAAAGGTTGGGTTAGCCTCCACCTGAGTGCGCACATAAGCGTCGTCAAGAGGTCGGCGGCTCCATTGTGTGGGGCGCAGTTAATGGACATCGGAAGCGCAACCACAAGGACAATAGTGCGCAGGCCTTCGTCGTGATCTGCACCTGAAAGGCCTTCTATTTTTAGCGATCGCTCCACGGATCTCGACACTCAGGAGAATCAGGACTACCTGTGCGGGACCGACGTCTCGCTGCAGTGGTTGCTGCAGTCGTTGGCCGACAAATTCAGCAAGCAGTTCGACGAGGAACCTCAGTGGATCACTGAGCGACTAAATCGGCCTAGATGGGACGGTAGGAGCCCTCCTGAATTCTTTCTGTGCGTCATAGCTGTCTTCTGACAATGGCATCATTGAGTTTGGTGGTGAAAATAAGCTGGAGGTTCGAACATTTTCATGTAATGATTGCCCTATTAATAGACTTCAAGAGAGCTTTAGAATACGCAACGTCTGCAGTACTGCGGGTGACTTTTGGGTGGGAAGACGAGGACCTGCCGAAGAGCGTCGTATTGAAGACCCCTGCACATAAGGACAAGCGAGAAGACGAGGAAGCCAAGTACCACTACCTCATGTTTAAAAGGTAACACAGCTACAGTTTTTCTTCAAGCTGCACAGCCTTTCTTAAACCCTCGGGATCTTGTACTTTTCCAGTCTTTTACTTGATTGATAGTATGGGTACCCACTCGTTGGAGCTTTTCAATAAAAAAAGGGTTCAGTTCGACCCTACTAAAGCTTGGGTCTGGCCGTCAATTTCAATTGAACGGGATTGCATGTATTATTAAAATAGTTGACCAGGTCTGATGCTCGAAGGTTAAGCAAAAATTTGGGTATCCGCGTTTTTTCCCTTTAATGAAAGAAGTAAACCAGCTCTAAAGTGACTATGAAGTCCTATAATAGGCTACTATTGACCGGTTATTTGCATACGTCACCAGAATATGAAAGTAGCGATACACTTGCGTTCCTATGTACCAATTGTGGTGTTCAGGAATCTCTGATGATCATATTCTTGACGATAATTAAGCTCCACTGTACTTCTTAGCCCACTCATTCCCAAGCACACGTTCTGGGTCACGGTTTTAGAGTATCAAGGCCGCCCGCGTCCCAGATCCTCCACGAGGAATTACTGTACTCTTGCAGGAATCCGCCCCTCGAATGTTCATGCCCAGTTTTGAATATAAGGTGGTTAGCGCGAATTGCGATTTTTTGGTGAAAGCGTGTGAAAATGACCGTGATTTGGGGCTTTTCACGGAAACTTGAGAGAATCGAATAAATTGCCTCCTAGGGACAGCTAACTGTCAATGCATTTCAATGCGACGTGAAGGAAACGAGAAGAGGCACTGACGCGTACTTCTTCTCGTCAAGGTTGTTCGACATCTCAATCGATTTTCCATGAGTCGGCAAAAAGATCAGCTGGTATGCGATGTAGGGCTTGCTTCTACACCGGGGAGTGTGTCGTGCACCCAGTTGCGATTCAGCTGCCTCAGCTCAGCCTGCGAAAGCGCCATTTCGCAATGCTCTCTCCCAACTAATTCTCTCGGTGAATGTAACCTCTCCAATCTGCTCAGCAACTCACGCTGGAGTTGGGGCACTTCCTTTGCTTGCTTGATACGCACGTATTTAAACAGTCGCTCTCTTCTCCTACCAGAGGCTACGCTCTGCTTGACCTTATTGTATAATGGTAAGGATTTTGCAGCAGAACTTGTCTTGAAGTTCGATACCTTTCTGATGTTGACGGGCTAGGTAGTAAATACATGGCATCATTTTATAGAATTATTTGTCCCTGTGCAGGGAATCAACAAGGTGACCCATTAGCAAAGCTTCCCAGCCGCCTCAAGGAAAAGGATTATCACCGCGCCCCCACCAA
The DNA here is from genome assembly GCA_947396885.1 of Heligmosomoides polygyrus polygyrus. Taxonomy (NCBI): domain Eukaryota; kingdom Metazoa; phylum Nematoda; class Chromadorea; order Rhabditida; family Heligmosomidae; genus Heligmosomoides; species Heligmosomoides polygyrus. The sequence continues at coordinate 2,247 of CANDYH010000603.1, read as the reverse complement.
CGAACACAGCCAATGCCCAAAGCAATTAGGCTGCATACAGGGAAAAGTTGGACAAAGCCGTTTTAGAGTGCAATTTTATCTAGAAAGCAGGCTAGCTGGATATGAGGACTAAAACAACTTACTCAGGAATGTTAGAGCCCCCAGTGGAAACAGGTCCACCATGACCTGCGCGATTGAAGGATGCTGCTTCCTTCACTCTTCAGTACATGATAAGGCTAATTTACTGACGCGTATTTTTAAAATTTGGGAGGCCTCCTCTCAGCTTTTGGAATGAAGAGTTCTGTGCGATTCAGCAAGAATAAATTCGTGAAATATTGTCCAAGGTCATCGTCACTATGTTCGGACTTTATTCTTTTGTGGAAGGGACTCTAGGCCATACTGCCAATAATATAGTATCTCATGACTGATTTGTAAGACAGTCCATACAGTCACTTTGGCTTTCTTCAAGGAGGATTCTCACGTTGCTCAACGATTGGCTTGAAGCAGTTGCATAGTGGCAATATAGCTTGACTTATGAAAAGCATTTGACAGAGCGCGGAGAGCAGCGCTACCACGCGTGATCTGTACTCCTATGATGAACACGTAACTTCCTTACGAGTAGAAGGCATCAGGTGAAGGTGGACGGAGGGCTCTCCTCTATGCACAGCACCTGCGCTGGTGCACCACGGGGTGGAGTGCTTTCTCCCATCTTCCCCATAATTTGTGCCTATCAGCTCTCTAGGCCTAGGGTTCGGTTTTTACATATAAGGTGTACGAAGATCACTTGAAGATTTAGAAATCATTTGTAAAGGACCAGAACTGAAAATGCAAGATGACTTAGTTCGATGCAACCATTGGTTATTGTTTAAACGCAGTTTAAATACCTTTAATTTCCTGTGCCGGAAAGGGTAGCTCCAGCAAACCTGCTGTCTTGCTTTATCATTTCGATGCGATGCGATTGCGATTGTTCTTTGAAAGATGACAAAAATTTTGTTTCCGTGTGGTTATACAGATGTAGACGGCACAACAAGAAAGGTTATAAAAAAGAGCTGTCCTTGCACAGCTGCTTCAAGTAAGCAGCATTTACACTACAGTACCGGACGCGTCTTTTGAATAGACGCCGAAAAAACCGCGCTTTTGCGGTTTTTGCGTCTTTTCGCTATAACTCGCCCAACAGTGATCTATTTGAAAAAGCAAGAGTATATTTGAGCTCAGGAGAACGAGCTCTATCGTTTGATATATACAATTCATATGAAAGGTCAAAAATGGCCGAAATTGAAAACTTGCGCTCCATTGAGAAGGCCGGCCGCGGACGAGTTGTCGCCCGCAAGGCGTCGAAAACCGTTGCATGCTCACAAATCCTCTAATTTGAGGTGTTTTGAGAAACCGTTGGCACCGTTCGATTCGTCTCCTCGAGATCTACGCAATCATATATACAACTTCGCCAAACCACCGCATTTTAGCAGTGGGTGATCAAAGATGGTTGGAGCAGACTTTTTGCTGTTGGAGAAGCTTATATTCCAGGACTTGCACGTTCTCAGAGCATCTCAAGCATGGCGTAAAGTGTTTCGTCATGCCAGGAATCATCTGAGAGTGCGCCGTGCACAATGTAAATAAGATCGAACCTATCAATCGAGTGGACGGCGCGACAGCCTGTAGAGTGAGCATTTGGGTAGTTGTATAGAAATTCCCATCCGCCCTACTCAGAAATTGCTGTACTCTGTTCCGGCGAGACTTTGGAGTGCGCTGTGCACAATGTATATAGGATCGAACCTATCAATCGACTGGACGCGACAACTCGCGAATTGCACCGCGGGCGTGTTCTGAGCGTAATAACTCTGTCAACTTCGAGTCTTTCCGGCTGATCGACCGAATTCTGAAAAAATCGTGTCACACGTGCCCAACCTGCACTTTCGCACCGACGCAACTTTGCGAATTCGTAGGATAATTTGCTATGCTTTGGCGCTTTACTAGAGCATATTACTGCCTACGGAATTCACACGTTTCGGCCAGAAAGATTGGAAAACTGACAGAGTTATTGCGCTCACGAACACGCCCCGCGCGTGCAATTTAGCACAACAACGGTCTATGTTCTCCGTGCTGTTACTCGTCCAAATAACAGTTCTCGCCACTCATAGTAAAACCGTTTAATTCAGCACGAAAAGCTCTATGGAACGGTATCAAACTCGACCAGTTTCGGAAACATCGATCTTCGATGACGTCATCGTCCCTCTGGCGCGGCCTAGAGGCCGTCTTCGATGGGAAACT
>CANDYH010000602.1:0-12095 GCA_947396885.1 Heligmosomoides polygyrus polygyrus | reverse complement strand
CAAGCTCGCTCGCAACAGGCACGAGTCGCAACAGGCATGAACTTAGAGCAAGAGCAAGGGAAGAATCCGAACGCGGTGTAATTGATAGATCGTTACACGCTGCACTAGCGCCGATCCCATTTCCGAGGTCATTTTACAAAGAATCTCAATCCTTTCCAGAAATCGATGTTCGGTTCAGAACTCTGTCCTCAGACATCCTGCGTGTTTTCCACATGCATAGACATGACAGAAAACAACGAACCTGACAAGGGACCAATGGGAAGGTTCAAAGAGATCCGTGACCTAATTAAACGCAATTAAATACGGCTTTCGTTAGCAACAAGGGAGGTGAATTCGTGATTTGTTCACAGGCTTTGGACAAAGAAATCACCGAACTCCACCTTGCTGATTCCAGCGTTTATCGCGAAACTTCAGAGAAAGCTTTTCATTCGCAGTGTCGCAGATTAAACACATTATGGTCATCGGTTGGAAAATCGGCTGGTATAGATAGACGCCTTATAAGGAGATTAACGCTGAGTACGCCGACGTGTCCTGTGTTCTACAGCTTGCTTAAAGCGCACAAATTGTCTGAAGAAGACAAACGCTCATTGACTGCAGGAACATACAAAATACGGCCTATAATAAGTTGAAGCTCCAAGAATATCATCATCCATGCAAAATCGGCCCATCCTTCAGCTGTGAAGAGAGCTGTGCTCCGCAACATGTTCAGAACAGCAGTTAGGATGTGTACGGGTGATGAGGAGCGCGAAGAGTCCCGAATGTTAGCCTGCAGAATAGCTAACCTCAATGGGTACGAAGTGCGACGATGCTGTGTGCAAAACAGGCACAACGCTAACGCGTTTAGCAATAAAATTTTCCTTTCACTGCCTTTCGTTTCGGATAAGGTCACTGCAGCTGTACGTCAATGCCTGTTGCGAGCGAGCTTGGATGCGGATGTTGTACTGGTAAACATCCCGAGAGACAACATTAAACGTCAGCTTGTTCGCAATCGGTTATACGATCGCGTGTGTATAACGCAAGACTGCGTGATTTGTCCGTATGGAAGAACAGGAGACTGCGCGCAGAAAGGCGTCATTTACCAGATAGAGTGTTTAACCTGCGGTGAGTTATATATTGGGGAAACTGGGAGGCTGCTGGGCATCCGCGTTAAGGAACATCTTGCTGGAAAGAGGAAACAAAGCTTGTTAACCCCGCTTGGAAAACACCGAAGGGAAGCCCACTCCGGTGACGATTTTAATGTGAAGTGCACAGTGTTGTATCACGAGAGCGAAATAGGGACCAGAAAAGCTTTTAAAGCCTTCTGGATTCACAGGCGCAATCCATCCATGAACAACAGGAACGAGTGCATCTCCATTACCAGTGAATTCTTGCCTTTTATCCCTTTGTGTGAGCTATGAGATGTCGTATACTGTTTCGTATCATTCTCAATACCATCGTGCTCGGAGCAGTATATATGACCGGACCAGTATGTCTCACTTGCTCCATGGCGACCAGTTGAGCCGGTTTCTTGGCACTGGTGGGATATCGGTGAGTTAGTTGGGGGCGGATGTGGTCTTTCTTCATAACACTCCTAAGGACATGTTGTTCGTATAAGGGTAGACGCGACGCTTCTGACCCAATGAACTCTACAGGATCAAACATTTCGAGCTTCTTTCAGACCTTGAAAAAAACGAGTTCGTCGAAACGTCGGTCGCGATAAAGAAATTTATACCAAACCTGTCAGGCAAAGAAGAGCAAAACATAGTTAACAAATGCCCAGGTTTCAAGAAAGTCGAACTTGGACATTATTTCTAGGATGAGAGACAGGTGGCGGCTGATCCGCTCCGCGTTGCCCTCTTTACCCTCTTTGTAGCAGCTGGCCGGCCGCCTCGCCTATTCAAACGGCCAGCGAGATGGCTTAGCCTCTCGCTGTTAGCTTAGGGGGCCCCGCCTTGCGGATCGAGAGGGGGGAGGGTTGTTAGTATTGTTGGCCCGGCTCGGGCGACGGTGACTGTTTTACCGTCTCCGAGCCTTAATTTTTATGTCATGTATATCGATGTGTATATAAAGTTATGAGAGGTCTCGAACCCGAACTCGCTTATGTAGCCGTCAACTAAAATGCACATAGCTAAGTAATACCTCAGATGCCCCCAACCACTACACTCAAATTAAAGCGGGGATCGGAAGGATATTAAATGGAGTTGTCGGCGAGATCTCTCATAAGTTTATAACATTTTTTCTCTTCTCCTCTCCTACTTCGCCGTTAATTGTACTAAGTAGTATCTTCTCATTTTTCCGTAAATTCCGCCTCCTAAGAATTTTAAACTTTTGAGTGTTCCCGCAGAGGGAACTGCCTATAACGCACAGACGCCACGCCGCTCAAACATTTTTTATGGTATTGGAATTGTTTTTCTGAATAAAAAAAAGCCCGGCTATTACATTGTGTGGTGGGGGAAAAACCCCTGATTGGGAAAAATTTGAGCGCATATCAAAAACCTGGCCAGATAGAGAAGTGACACCAGCTCTATCTCTCTCTTGTTGCGTTCGCTCTTCTTTCTTGGCCAAGAATTAACTGTCGTTCGCCCCTAATGAACTTTAGAAGGTACAGAAGCACCTCTCCCCAACTTCGTCTACAGCTGACATTCTTCAACGACCAGTCAACTCATCAGCAACAAACGAAGAGCCACGTGACGAACTGATAGCTTGAATTTTTTTTCTATTTTCGTCGCTTAGATAACCTAGCACAGCATAGAAGAGCTCACTACCCCTTTTCTGAAAGTAATCAATCTTTCTTTAAGACATAACCACAATTTAAAATACTGTGAAAACGCTGTAAAGCGGTTTCCAGAAAAAATACAGGATTTTTCCGCAATTTTTTAAACTTTAAATTCAATTAACTGATTAGCAGGGATGTGCGGAATTTTCGTTTCCGTGTTCCGCATTCCGGTTTCCGGTCATTTTGGGCTCTTCCGTTCCGTTCCGTGTTCCATTTTTTTTGGACCGGAAGACGGAAACGGAAATGGGCACGTTCCACTCTAGTTTTCTATTGAACACAATCTGCTTATCAACTATTTAAAAATAGTTTTCCTTCATATAACTGCGAGAGAAATACTGTTTGACAACTGTAGTATTTATATTCTTGAAATTAGTTAGAGTACCAAAAAAAGTACTCAGAAATGGCAACGGCAGGGCAAAATTAATGTGCCACATAAACTATGTATGCAAAATTCTTGATCCATTAGTTATAATACAAAACTTTGTAAGCATATAGCGCAATATCATGAACACAAAGTGTTCAGTGAAGGTTAGTGCATGTGGTTGTCTGCTCCAAGATTACATCAGTGTTCCTGATCAAAGGTGCAAATCTCAATTTGTAATTTTTAATTCAATTTTTAATTTCGTTGGGTGAGATATTCATCCATATGGACTTATGCGATTAATTTTTAATGAAGCATCACGAATATCTGCCATGAGCTGTTATTTTGATTGACTATGGTGACTTATTGAATTCTGACACAAAACTATTGCTTCGAGAACCATCTAGGAACTGCTCAGCTGTGTCACTTTGGGTGCAGAATTTCTAGGCTGGCACAGACTGGATATTCCTGTGGAAGTGTGGACCCACCATGAATAATCAATCATCCAGTTATCATCATACGATTAGATTCCTGAATGAATTCTGAAGGGAAGGGGATTCAGGCGTAGGTCTGAACGGGGAAAATGGATAATACTACGAGAATCTGCACCCTTCATATAGTAGAAAAGCATGTTTCGTTTTTGTTGAGTCCTTGAACCCAAGGAGCTACGGACTCTCGAAGGCGGAGTACAGCAGCGCACCGTCAGCAGGTGCCCACATGCATGCGCACGGGCTGCTGTATGAGACGCGGCAAAAGACACTGCGACAAGTCGGTGGCTCAGCAGGTTGCGGTGCTGCTCCAAAGGTGCGAGACCGGATGTTCGACTCCCGCGCTACACAGCACTGCATTTTTTCATGATCGCTGCCTCCCTCACCAATTTGCTTCCTACACGTCTCCTACACTTGTATTTTACTCTAAATAGTCAAATGGCTGAGATTCGTGATCAACACCCCAGATTCATGATCAACACCGCATGACTTCGACAGCCTAATCACACGTACCTGCTTTAGCCTACCGCAATCAGTCGAAATTTCAAAAACGAATGCCAGATTCGTGATCACCACCCCAAATAACCCCTCTGAGTGAAGTTTCAAAAAATATCAGCATCAAAAAAGTCAGCAAAAACCAGTCGCAGGAACTAGATATCGAAAGACTGCATGGTGAAGTAGTGAGAAAATAGTGAGGCAGGACCCTGAATGTGTTTTCGTTTACTGCTCTACAGTACCGGGCATGCCGCTGCGTCCAACAACCACAAGCGGCAAAAGATGAGAAGCGGCGCAAAAGGGCGCCGGAGAGCGCCGTTTTCCGCTCGCCACGTGTAGCGCCGGATTCAAATCGTTTAGGGTGCGGCGTCCTCAACCTGTGGACGTTAGGCTGATGGAAGGAGCTTGCCCATGCGCTTGGACGAGAATGGCCTACTGTTTGGAGCTAACTGCCGGCATGGCGTGCTGTGAACAATGCATATAGGCCCGACAGAATCAATCGAGAGGGCGGGACAACTTATAGAGCGAGCCACAGCATGTAGAATGAGCGTATGGGGAGTTTTAAAGGAAATTCTCAGCCATCCTACTCAGAAATTGTTCTAAGACTGTCCAGCTTGCCTTTGGAGTGCGCCGTGAACAATGCATATAGAATCGAACCTATCAATCGAATGCGCGCGACAGCTTGTAGGATGAGGTTATTAGCTCGAAGAAAACAGCTATCTAGATGTGCGAAGAGTATAGCAAACCAATTAGCTTCTGTCTGTCTAGCCTACATTGCGTTTTGCAATTCCATCGACTATGGCGCAGGTTGGAGGGGTGATGCTAAATTGGACGTGAGGGCGTGTTCGGAGCGCGATAACTCGGTCATGTGCGAATCTTTCCGGCGGGGACTTATAGGTTTTGTAGCCATTAGAACGTTCTAAAAGATCGCAAAAGTGCAGCGGTGTGGCTTCTAAACATGCGAAATCACAGCGGTGCGAAAATGCAGGTTAAGCTTCTGCGACACGATTTTTTTGTAATATGTGGACCCCTGCAGAAAGACGCGAGGAGGTAGCGGCCTAGAAATGCGTAGACCGGCAGAACGCCTAAGGTGCTTTACGATGACATGCTCGCAGACGTCTAAGGTGCTTTACGATGCACTGCAAAAATGCGGGTTAGCCTTGTGGGCCACGATTTTTTCCAATTTCAGTCGGCCGCTCTGATGCGCTCTCACTCGCTCACATCACAATTCGCGCCACTCTAAGCACCACCTTTCCATTCACCATTAAAAGCTATCGAATGGTAACCAACTTGGCCCGGTTCGGAAATATCGATTTTCGATGACGTCATCGTCCTCAGCCGCGGCCTTAAGCGCCTCTTCCTCGATGCGAAACCGTCAAAAAATCGATGTTTCCAAAATCGGTCGAAATTTATACCATTCGATAGCGCTTTTCGTGCTGAACAGAAGGTACCATTGCAAGTGTCGAATACTCAAATCTTGGCGAGTAAGAGCGAAAGAAACTCTAACCGCTATCTTCCGACGCTTTGAACTGGTAGCTGTGGCTGAGGCAGTTTAATAAACTAGGGAGTTGTGAGCAGGTCACCTGAGAGCACCTTTAGTGTTCTGCTAGCCTGTGCATTTGCAGGCGGTTAGTTCTCCGCGTCTTTCCGCAGAGGTCGACTGAAATCGGGAAAAATTGTACCCTACAGGGCTAACCTGCATAATCGCAGCGCTGTAACTTTGTCCAATCATAAGCTACATTACTGTTTTTCAGTACACTACCAAAACATTTTGCTGCCCCGCTCGTGCGGGTTGGTAGAAGCACTGGAGCGTAGAATAGTTGATCTCTGTGCGATGCAGAAGACGAGGTGGTCCTGCCGCAAGTCAAGGGACATAGGACGAAGCTTTAAGGCCGTTCTATGTGGAAGTCCCAGGACCACCAGCGGTGTCGCAATAATTGTCTCCAAACTATTTTGTGACTTGATTGTAAGCGTCGAGCGCTCTAACGAATGATTGATGAATGTCATTTCTTCTCTGCGTATGCTTCGCAGACTGACTGCTCCGATCAAGCAAAGGACGAGTTTTGGAACCTGCTTGATGAGAAGACAGCAAATGTACCGTCGAAAGGTGTCATCATAGTCGCTGGTGACCCTCATGAGCACGTAGGTGCTACGAAAGACGGGTACAACTGTCATGGTGGTTTCGGACGCGGATCTCGTACCGATGGTGAGCGCATTCTTGATTGATTACGCGGAATCGCATAACCTCACCATAGTGAACACCGTCTTCCGAAAACGCGACTTGCACCTTATCTCATACTACAGTGGGGTACCAAGACTCAAATAGACTGTCCTTGTGAGAGATCGCGACCGGAGTCTTGTCACAGACGCGAAGATCGTGCCGTATGAGACGGTCGCCCCACAGCACCGACCCTGATCTGCATTTTGAAGATCGCCCCTCCGAGGCTGAAGCAGGTCGAGCGATGCGGCGCAGCAAGAATCAAGTGGTGAGAAAGAAGGAAGCAGCTGTAATTTCTCGCGTGCGGTTACCGACAGTCACGACTGTCGACGAAACTTTGAAGAAGGTGACCGAAGCGATTCGTCAAGCTGCACAGTCGAAACTCTGCAGTACGAAGTCTGGGCAACGAAAGGTCGACAAGCAGGCATGGTTATGGACAAACGATGTTAAGGCAAAAGTTCGAGAAAAGAAGTCGCATTATCATGTGTTTTTCGACGAAAAGATAGCCAATAACGGTGAAAGTACAAAGAAGTGAAGAAAGCTGCAAAGAAGGCCGTGTATGTTGCAAAACCCACTCATTATGGAGACGTCAACGAAAAGCTCGAGTCACGCGATGGTGAGCGATATCTGTACCGACCTGCAAAGTAGCGCCATCGGCAGACCGAGGATTTTGAGAAGTTTTTCAACATCAATGATGAGGACGGCCATTTTCTTATGGACCGCAAGAAGGTATTGAAGCGATGGCGCGATTACTTTGAGAAAATTTCGACCCTAGAATTTCCACATCCAGCCATCCCTTTATCGGCTCGTACCTACGGTCCCGTTCAGAAAATCACCGGGGAGGAGACGAAACCGGCTTTGAAGAAGATGAGGCCAGGCAAAGCGACTGGACCCGATAACGTAACAGCTGATTTATGGAAGCCCACGTACTGCTACTCTGCTTAGTGGTTGGCGAAGTTCTTTAATCACGTTGTGGCGGAGAAGAAAGTGCCTGAGTGTTAGCGCCAAAGTACGACGATTCCGATTTGGAAGAAGAAGGGCAGTCTTGTAGACTGCTCCAATTACCGTCCGATTCGCTTGCTTTCGCACACCACGAAGATCTTTGAGCAAACTGTCGATGGATGAATTCGGGACATCGTCCAGTTTTCCAGCAATCAGTGCGGCTTCGTGGCTGGCTGTGGCACCGTTGATGCCATACACGCCGACGGCCTCCTGGTAGAGAAGCATCGCGAGAAGCAGAAGCCAGTGCATATCTACTCTTGTCCAAAGAGTAGAGTTCAAGCTGCAGCTGGAACCTCGGTGAAGTTCCCCATCTCTTTCGGGGTACAATAGGGTTCTGCGCTTTTCCCACTGCTCTTTGTTGTCGTCATGCATGCCATCACACGAGATCTTCAGAAGCCCGTCTGGACGTTGCTTTATGCCGATGACGTGATGCTTGCTAGCGAAGATAAGCTGAACTAGAGCGAGAGCTACAAGCTTGGTGTGAACCTTTGGAGCGGTTGGACTCAAAAACAGAACGTGAAGAAGAATACCTAACGACGGACGTTATGAGTCCAGATCCATCAAGGTTAACGGCATCGAGCTCCCACGCACTTCGGTCTTCAAGTACCTGGGATCAGCAGCCACGTCTGATCGCAAACTGATGATTGAAGTGAATTCACGCGTGAGTACAGCTTGGTCCAAGTGGCGCTCGCTGATTGGGGTGCTCTGCGATAGGAAGATACCGGAGCGCTTGAAGTCGAAGATATACAGAGCAGTCGTCCGGCCAGTAGAGATGTACGGCGCTGAGTGTTTGCCTGCGACCACGGAAGTTGAAACGCGCCTCAGCGTCATGGAGACGAAAATGCTGCGCTGGACGGCTGGAGTCACGCTCATGGACCGCATTCGAAACGATGCTATTCGGCAGAAGTTCGGTGCCGCGCCGATAGCTAACAAGATGCGCGAAGCTCGCTTGTGATGGTAAACCACGTTCTGCGTGGAGAGGAAGACAGCGTCCGCAAGATAGGCCTTAACTTCGAGGTGATAGGAAAGCGGCTTAGAGGGCGCTGGGCTGATACGTTACAAGATGGCGTGACACAAGAATACCGGACCTCACCACGAAGCGGGACAAACACTGAAGAAGGAGAAGAAGAAGAAGAAGAATCAGGTCGTATGATAGATTCGAAAATTTCTGTTTTCTGTTTTCTCATTCCCTGTTTTCTCCGTTTTTTGTTTTGAAAGCGATTTTTTGTTTTCTGTTTTCTCGAAAATTTTTCAAAATTTCAGCCCATCTCTGATTGGGAAGGATAAAGGCAAACTGGTCCGCTGTTTTTATATGACGAAAAACGCCATTTCAAAATGTTCCTTATGCGTTTCTTTCGGAAGTCAGAGGAGGAAAAGCTTAACAATTAAAAACTACTTTAGACAAAGACAAAAAAGAAGAGGAGAATACTTAATGCGGGAGTAAAAAAGACAAGAATCCTCAATGCAGTAGAAATTGATTCTATTAAAATTCAATAGTCCGTGACTGTCTATTTTATTTCCTGTTGTCGTCTGCATTGAGACCTTGTGGGGCAAAAGGAACCACTCTGTGAAGCAGAGAGATCTGGACATCGTAAATATCTTCCAAAGACCAAGTGCATCAAAAAATTCGCTGTGGTCACTGCTTGACCTAAATTATTCGTTAAACATTCTGTAACAATTATGAACGTATAGAAAAATGGTAGGCCGTAAAAGTTCACTTAGCGAGCGCAAATTCCTTGAAAAGTGTTATCAGGACAAACGAGGACGCCCAAAATCGTTGAACTCTGCTATGCTTCATAGCACTTTGAACCTTCCTAGAAGATTGACGACTTTTTGAAAGCTAAATGAACTAAGCTTTGTAACGAATTTGCTATTTAAGAAACCCTATTGTTACTGTTTCGTTTTAGAATCTTAGTGATTCTTCGCCTTTAGCAATTTTGTTGGTGATAGATGGAGCGCTGTCACTTGATCTGAAGATGAAGGCATACTCATATAATGGTCATGTAGATTGACTCGAAAAAATGAGGATAAATCTCGCTTTCTGCCCGCTAAAATACAGTCAAACTCACTGAAGCTAGGAAAAATTTTATTTACCGATTTTACCGAATTTACCGATTTTAACGCAAAAAAATTTTCGTTAAAAAATGGCCGTTAAAAATTTACCAAAAAAACTCAATGCACACCCCTGATTGGGATCAAGAAAAGTTTGTTGGGCGGTGGAGAGACAACGTCTTATGAGCCTGTTCATACTTCGCGACAGCAGCGACAAGAGCAACAAGAGCGTAGCGCGCGGAAGTATGAACAGGCGACTGGAGCGACTGGAGCGATAGCACCGGCGCCCGAGTATGGACACTTTTCGGCGGCGCGCGCTCGGTTTTAATCGATTTGCGTGTTTTGCACGAGCGACTAGAGCGACGAGAGCGTAGCGCTTATGGCGTACGTGGCGTGCGCAGAACCGGCAAGTATGAACAGGCGACAAGAGCGGCTGGGGCAACTGCGCCCGTGCTCGAGTATGGGAAATGCTCGTTCCCTATACGATCCCGCCCGCCGCTCACTTCCCGCCCTACCCGCGCCTCTGTATTTGGACAAGTTTGCGGCGCACGAAACAGACGTTAACTGTCGTGACGTCGTCCAAAAGCCTAAAAGCTGATAGGAGACGATTGGAGAGCGCGTCACATGGTGGGCTCCAAAGCCATTTTTTAGCCAGTCCGGTTGTGGAGACAGTTGAGGGAAGGAGGTGGATTCTCTAAATTTTCGCAACAACTAGAGACTATGGGTGAATCCGGTCAGGAGTTGGCGGTCTCTACATTGAAAGCCAATCTAAAACAAAGGGACCACAGATGGTCAACCAGTTGCAACTGCAGATCGATCACGGTGGACAACCGGCTAGAGGGAAGGCGACCATCCAAGGCCTCTCTAAGCTGGTACGCACCCGAGGTCACCCTAATGGGAGGTCATGAGCGGATACCGGCTTGACACTGCTTACTCTTTGGTAACGAGAAGATAAATATTATGTTGTCCCATAAGTCCCCGCCGTTTTTTTCAACGATTCACTGCAGATTTCGCCGGCGGTATCTTGCACAGCGCTGCATAACTTTCGAAAGAGAATGATTTGCTCTATCAGAACATGTACTGCATTTCTTTTTTCATCATGAATCTTGTCAATTTTTAGGTCGTTGAAGTGAAAAGTGAAAAAGTGAAAAAGTAGCCACTTGCACACTTGTTCTCTTGCTTAGGTACGAAATTTTTTGCGCCGCTTTGCACAGCATTTGGAAGACAATGTTTTGTACTACAAGAGTATGTGTTTTCCTTATTTTCTCACTTGCCTTTATTGACTTTTAGGCCATCAAATTGGGAATTCCGACTTTTCCGTCCGAATTTTTACCGAAACTCCGGTTCTGTGGTTGAACTTATTTGCTTGGTGTTGTATGTCGTTTGGAAGAAGATGTCTTGCTCAATAAGAATTTGTGTCGCGTTTATTGGCTCACGCTGATTTCTGTCGAATATCAACAACTGAAGAAGGAGAAGGAGTTGTTGGTGAAGACGATTTTTCTCTTTTTGGCATTTTGTTGAAATTCAATAGAAATCAATAAACGCAACACATATTCTTATAGAGCAAGACATTCTCTTTCAAATGACATATAACACTAACCCAAAAAGTCCAACCACAGAGCAGGAACTGTCGGCAAAAATAACCCTTCTCCTTCGGACGTCCCAATTTGATGACCTAAAAATCAATAAAGGACAAATGAGCAAATGGCGCCAACACATATTCTTGTAGTACAAAGCATTGTCTTCCAAATGCTGTAAAAAACTGCGCAAAAATTACAAACTTAAGCGGAGAGAACAAGTGCGCTAATGGCTACTTTTTCACTTTTTCACTTTTCACTTCAATGACCTAAAAATTGACAAAATAGAAAAGAAATGCAATACATGTTCTGATAGAACAAATTATTTTCTTTTGAAGGGTATGCAGGGCTATGCAAGAGACCGCCGGCGATATCTGCAGTGAATCGTTGAAAAAAACGGCGAAGACTTTTGGGACAACCTAATATTTAATATGTTGCTAATACTCGATGCACTTCCGCTCAGAACAGGACCTGAATTTTGACGTTGCGTCACTTTGTATCTTTGTCAATTATGGTTCCCTGCGAACAGAATCAGATAAAGCATGAGAAGAGCAGAATCAAATGAACTATGTTGCCGCGTTAATGAGTTTAATGGTTGGCTTATTCATGGGCATGGAATCTGCTTCAGCAAAGCGGGGTACTGGTCAGATCCAATTCAGTTTCTTTAAACCTCAAAAGCTCGTACCTTACTTACTTATCTTACTGGTCAGATCGACTGGAGCAGCGCCTCTACATATGCGAAACGCCTGAAATCCTTCTAGCATATCACCGAAGTTAGATCTTTCCAGAGCACATCATAGGGGCAGATAAGGTATCCAACAAAATCAGCTCACCGGCTCACCGTCATCTCATTTTAAAAGATCATGCGATTCTCCTTATGTCGAAGAACTTCCTAGTGGATGATCGCGTTGTTGTCATGACATATCTCGTTAAGATGTTGATGTACTTGTCGGAAAATGCGGACGATGCCTTAGTATTGAGCATTGTGACGGAACCTGAAGAAAGCCTTAGCGCTGCAGCTGAAAAGTCCTTTTCTCCAAATGTTGTTACGGCATTCTGACTCTTGTCCCAAGAACAAAATCTGTTCAGGATAAAACTGTCAGGTCAAGGGAAGTGATTATAAATGCGATGCCTCCATGTGATGGGG
>CANDYH010000601.1:0-16346 GCA_947396885.1 Heligmosomoides polygyrus polygyrus | reverse complement strand
GGATAAGCTGTGCACAAGCCTTTAGTACCAAATACGAGATATGGGGGGACGTACAAATAAGGAATTTCAGCGTTGAAACAATGAAGAATTTCCAGAATCAGTCAGCCAACCCACGTATGGGTTAAATTCAATTTTATACGGAAAAAATACAAAAAGGATAAGAGACGGCTGTAGTCTTTTCCTTGTTGGATACGCCATGTACCTGCACAGACGAGATATTGTGGCGACGATTTGAATGTAATGTCGTCCAAAGACGATACTATGGCGATATCAAGCCAATAGACAACTCAGACAAGTCTGGAACCAATCTATCGATTGTGGAGGTATAGGCTTGGTTGGCCTGGGCGGAGACCCGAAACCACGAACGCTGTATGTATACCAACGTACATGACAGCCGGCGCCTCATTTGTCTGTGCTCTCATGCTCTCAGGTATTATAGTATTTGCGAAAATCATCTCGGGAAGAAGAAAGCTAATGTATGCGTCGCCTGTCGCTAAGAGCTGACTAGCTGATCATGAAAGCAACTTACGGTGTCGGTTGCTATATCGCGTACCAGGTCCGACTTTCAACCTATAGAGCGCTCAAGGAATTCAACGTTTTGCTTGGTAACCACGAGGACCTGAAGGAACTCTCTGATCAAGCCTGCAGAAGGTGTCACTCAAGATGGAAAATCGTGAAGTGTTCTACAATGTCATACGCCGTGTGACATTGTAGAACACTGTGTCATACGTGTTGATGACGATGTTTGTTTTACTCGGCTGGTGCTTTGAATTTCAGATTACACTGATTATATGCCTCCTCATATTATAAAACGTCCGCAAAAAGCTAAATTACCACGGAGCTATTAGGGTGTCCCATAATTTTCCGGGCTATTTGAACCATGAGTGTTTGGCGGGTGACAACTCCTTTATGCAAGATCCAAATGGGGTGTTCTCTTGGCACAACAAGGCGATTCGATTGTATTTCCCAGTCGCATATCGACTAACTCCATCGGACTACTGCCCGCACTTTTATCAATTTCTTGAAAATGAAGCAGAAATCGACGTATCGCGACTTGCTTCTTCATCACTTTCGTTCTGGATTCTCTGCGAGCGCTGCTCACAAGGCTATCGTTGCTTTGTTAGATCCAGACGTCTGCAGCAAGTCCAAGTGTGAAAACTTGGTTCAGTCATTTCAGGAAGGAAATGTACAGCATTACGGACAAGACGAATCCTGGAAGACCGATCGGACCGGACGAACGGCGAGTGCTTGCAGCAGGCAGGAGGCAACCTGCCAGAACCGCAAGGGCGATATCGAAGGCTATCAGTACTTCACGTAGCACTGTTCATCGTTACCTGAAACAAAGAAGAAGGGCAATCTTGCCAGAATGGATCCCGCATGCACTGACTCCGTCTCAGAAGCGACAGCAAATGGTCACCTGTCAGAATAATCTCAACCGCTCAGGAACGACTGCGTGGTTAAGCACGATTATGGCACAGGACGAGAAGTGGTGCATGTACGGTAACACCTTACGGTTGATTCAAGTGGCATCCGAAGCAGCAAGACCAGAACGAATTCCGAAGCCATCCTCATATGGAAAGAAGATTTTGCTTTCATTTCGGTTCGTGATCGTGTAGTCCTGCACTACTCGCTTTTGCCGGATGGACAGACAATTACAGCAGTCTTGCTCGTTGAAGATATGGTGGAAAGATAAGCGTAATCTGCTTGAGAAGTACCTGAGATTCGGTACTATTCGTGTGTAAATGGATAATGCACGATCGCATCGAGCGAAACGAACGCAGGAGGACGATGAGGAAGGAGTCTATCGAATTTGTGGCACATCCTGCCTATTTCACCACATATCATCCCTTGTAACTATGCAGCATTCAGAAATCTTGCTCACTTTCTCAGGAACGAACGATGCTCGCAACGTCAAGAAGTTCAGTGCCTAGTCGAGGAATGGATTGGCAGCAGGCCAGCTTCTTTCTGGGAGAATGCAGTCAACTCTCTGTCCAATCGTTGAAGATAGGCTCGTGAACACAGATTGAAAATATATCGATTGGTTACCCTTTGTCATAATCTTGCTGTAATAACTTTTAATAAAAATGGTATGATAGCCCAGAAAATTATGGGACACCCTAATACAATGCTCTCAAGAAATTCCTTAAACTACATCTCAGTCGATGACACCGTATCAGTCTTAGAGTCGCCCGTTGAATCGAACGCTTCATTTTGTTCTTCTTTTTAAACTTCACTTGACAGTTGTTTCTTCTACGTTTCCTTACAAATGTTCGTTATTGCTCCTTCTTTTCTTCAGTGTGCTCCCAAAGTTTTGGTATCCACACGATATTGCTCGAGTAGTAAATAAATAAATGTATATCTTGATGCTCTTGAAATATGTGTGCAGTTGTTCACGACCACTTCACAGCTTTACAGGTCATGAAAGAGACAGAGTAATACCACCTAGAGGTAAGTAGAACACTTGGCGCATTCCGAACTAACCTTGAACATTCATTTTCACTTCTAAGGCTGTTGCTAACCGTGAGCCTATTCACAATCAAGAATCTCAATTGAGATAAGAAGGTTTCTTAGGATGAAACCTTCACCGGTAGACGGGATCTAAACCTGCATCCCTGCTACCTGGTCGGGATTCCTGCGCCCTTACATTCCATTGTTATCGGTCGAACTCACATCCAGGGGCGGAATTTATCAACGTTACAGCGGTAACATTTAACAGCGGATTCACAATACAACGATCTTACAGAGCTACCGAGCTTTGTAGGTCCCATCTTTTACAGAGAATTTCACAGAGATTTCACCATAACGATTGCTGCTAAGTCGCGTTATCCGCTTTTTGGCCGAAATTTCTCTGTAAACTGCTGTAATGGTTGATGAATCCGGTCCCAGGATATGCCATCGCAAGGATTCATCCCTCACATTAGGATATCGGGACCTACTTGGAAATGTAGCAAGGACTGCATACCTTGGTTTCTGGTGGCAATAGTTGGCCAACACGGCTAGCTCCACTAGCAATCTCCCCCAGGGACACTTCCTCTAATTATTCAGCCCTCATAACGACGACGACGACAAGCACCGAGAGCTAAACAGCATCAACAACAACCGTTAAGCATTCAGGATTCCACGCCACTAGGACGTAGATATGAAGGGATGCTGGAAACTGCCACTTTTCATCGGCAACCTATTCCTGTACTAACGGCTATAGATGCATTGCCTATACCAATTATGGTATCAACTCAAAAAATACGAGTAAACGCTAATATGTATATGTACCATTTTCACGTCAAATTGAACGCTCTTGCCTAAACAAACCGAACTCTTCCGAATTTAAATGAGCTTCTTCTACATTATAATAGCATCTCTCCAAAATGTTAGAATGATTTTTGTTTAAGGAAAATTTTAGTATACTTTTTTTGAAGTATCATAATAAATCATCTACTCAATAAGTAGATACATTGTTAGAACTGTTATAAAATTTTTGTTTTTCGAGAGAAAACAATAATCTGAAGCTTGTTTTAAGAGCAGGAAGGCGACTATTTTCTGCTGCCAAAGCAGAGATTGCTCACCCTGCCCTCATTCGAAATTTTGCAATTTTTTTGATTGATAGCAAAATTTTTGTTTGCACACAGTTTCACGCTTGTAAACAATGCAACATGAACAACTGTAAAAAACACACATATCCTAACTTTCTTGTTGCATGTAAGAGTAGTTACAGTATCAATAAAATAAACATTGCCACTTGCTTTCGAGTGCATGGCGCAATTCGGTTTTAATGAAATAAATGTTGCTGCTTTGCTGCGTTTTAAAACGAAGTTTAACGCACTATTTTCTCTCAAAAGAAATAAATTTTTATAAAATTATTACTCATCTTCGTGCAGGTAAACTAAAAAATTTCAAGGAAAGTTGTACCAAATTTTTCTTATACAAAATTATTCAACCATCTTAGTGAGTCTGTAATTAAACCTGCTTAAGATTCATTTCGATTTCGAAGAGTTCACTTTGATTTCAGAGGTCTTAGGCTAGCTTAGAAGAATCTCCCATTTGATTTGAACAGTGCTCAATTTGTTTAAAAAAAGTCCAATTTGATTTGAAGTGTCAAATTTGACGTGAAAATGATATTATGTATTAAATGAAAAACTGTTGAACTGATTAATTTGTTTCGTTCCAATTACGCATTTTGATCGCGATAAATGATGAAAGTGACATACTTCTAGACCTGAACAAACGGTTAGCACAGCATAACCATATCGATAATAAGAGTAGGAATTTTAGCAGCCTAGAGAACAGAAGGGATAGGTGCTGTCCGACACTTACGCCTCCCCTCTCTTTTAGGTGGGGCTTCAGAAAGGACATATTGGATATAGACCAGGGTCTAGTAGCTAAGATTGGCGTTCTTCGGCGCACGCCACTTTACCCAGATGGCGAAACGAAGAAGGTCATACACGGCTTCTACTCCGATCTCTTCGATAGCCACGTCCACTTGCCTCATGTCATCTTCCGCAGGATGGATACGTTGTCCCCTCTGTTCTCCCTTCCGAGATCCGACATGCCATCTCGTCGGTGAAGAAGCGTACAGCACCCGGTCCCGACAGGATCAGACCCGAACAGCTGAAGAACCTCACCCCAGCGCTCATCACACCCTGGCGAGGCTCTTCACGTACTACCTGTCAGAGTGCAAGGTTCCATCTCAGTGAGAAGACCAGCAAGACCAGGCTATCGCCCGATTTGCCGGTTGTCCGTGGTGTACAAGCTGTGCAATCAAGTCATCCTGAATAGGATCAGCCGAACGCTGACGAAGGACAGCCTTGCGAATAGGCAGATTTCGGAGAGGATTCAGCACGGGCGACCACATACACACCATTACGACAGCATCGAATTGACGCGAGAGTTCAAGCTGCGCTGAGCCTTATGTTCATCGACCTGAAGAAGGCATTCTTCTCTGTTGAAAGTGAAGCGGTCTTCGAAGCCCTGGTCACACAGGGCGGTCCTACTCAGTAGGTCAGCATGCTCCTACCGCTGTACAGCAGATCGAGGCCAACATCTCCAACATCTCACCATTCCATTATATAACGACGTCATCACCGTGACGAGAGGGAGCGGTAAGAGGATACCATATCGTCCAATCTTTTTGGAAGGTTTAGCGCCCTTTTTAGGCTCACGGAACTACTTCCTTGAAGCGCTCTAGCGCTATAACCAAGTGCCGGATTTATCAACAATTAAACTCGAGGGTATGCAAGATAAAGGGGGAAGTTAAGGCAAGAGTCACGTGGAGATAAGGTAAGAGTCAGAGGCACAGTCTTTATCGAGGGTATATCTACCTCCTATACCCACGGGTTAGTCGTTAATGAATCCGGCCCAGGTCTGGTTTGAGATCTAAGATACACTATGGACCATCCCATTCCACATCCTGCTGATATTCATGTGAACCACTCGTGTTTTTTACTGCGCCAAAGTATGCGAAAAATTCAAGGGACCATCCCAATCCATTAATTATACAGTGCAGTCCTTCATAATTAACTTCTATCCCTTGTAATGCAGAAAAACATGAATGAGGTGAGCTTCATTCGCACAGCAGTGACATGTCTAGAATAGCTGTCCAGCTATTCTTGGGAAAAGCGTCATAGAAAGGAAGGGTCAGAATTAGGCCAAAAATGATTCTTAGCAGGTAGGCAAAAGCCACAGCAAAGGAATTCTCTAATTGAGGTCATTAAGAATAAACGACGACGATTACTTTGACCAGATATTGAGCTTCTACCAGGAAACAGTGAAAAGGAAGTGGCCCGATAGATACGGTTGCAGAGTAATGAGCAAGGAAACAGGAAAGCGAGGCGGGAAGGAAGTAACGTCTGAGTGCCCACATCATATCAGCTTCATTACCTGCAAAGATAAGCAACACCTCACTATCTACCTAATTAAGAAAACACATCATTCTTCTTGGCGCCGGTGGCGTAAGGCCGACAGCAGAGTCTAGCGGGTGCCGCGGACCCGTCATGACAACGGCGGGTGGTGCGGCGCCGCGAGGGTTACTGTACGCAATACTGCAGGCAGTTGCGACCTCTAAGAATATCAGAGATGTAGTAGGCAAAACGAGTTCTTGGATGTAAGCCCCGAAATCTAATAAAACACTCTTTATAACTCAACAGTTCTGTACCTTTTGCACTTGCTCAACACTTTCGACGTTCTGCCTCCACTTGAAGTTCTTCCGTTGATAAGCAGCTGGAGGACATTGTGGTAGCCCTTGTGATGACAGTATTCCCTCCGACGCCTTGTTCAGTCCGGGAGGTCTATCCGATGCAGTTATAGCTCATAGTGAAAAAGAACGGTCTGGTTTGTTGCTGCATTTCTGTGCAAGGGTTTTCGCTAATCCTTACACGGCTAACTTGTGGCTGGAAGGGCACGAAGATTTTCAGTGCAATTGAGGTTACCTAATATCGTGCTAAAGCTTTTTGCGTTACTTTTTGAGTTCCATCCGCCTCCACTTGTCGACACTAACGGTGATTACATCGTTGGTTGTCAGCTCCTGGCACTGCGGGTGAGAGCCCCCGTGAGTTACGGCAGCCCTCGAGGACCCTTGCGACCAGCGGCTCCACGACAACACGTCCACGCCGCGGCTTCCACCACAGTGGCAGCGTGGATCCCCACTGCGACGGGAGCGATATGGACGAGTTCTCCGGGTGCTGCCGCGAGACTCGTAGTAGAGGCACTAAGTTCTACACGGGATTGAACCATCGCCTACTTCGCGCGAGGTTCCGCTTTTTTAAGGAGAGAAAGCCGCAAAGTTCAAGAAGAGGAGTCCCAGAACAACCATCAACTGGGGCATGTACACCTCTTGTCGTGCCCCTGGCTGACCACCACCGGCATCGGTAACGGTGGTCCAGACCCGAGGCAGATCGGTGGGGACTTACAGCACGCTTATGCTCTTTCCTTCCAGCCACGCGGCAGCAACTACGTAGGGTCCTGATGCCACAGCGGAACCAAGGAAGTAGGACTGCGATGGACTTTAGCTCCCTGGCGCCTACGACTCTGCGCCTACTTCCTCGCACGTCTCTGCGCCTTTCCCTTCTCACATGTATTGCTATCAATAAAGGTGGCGGTATTCAGCAGAGCTCACTTCGCTTCCGCAGACACAGATAGATATATAGATTTACTAACTACACATTACTACCTCTTAAGACTACGAGTCATGCAACCAACCCGTCTACACTCACCAGTGGAAACCCCGACCGCAGCCCGCTAGGGCGAGGTCTGTCTGGGGTTTGTGCCCACAAGGCGTGTTCTTCGCATCGCTCCTGCGGTTACCTTTTCCAGGCTTCCATGCCATGGTAGATCTTCCTCTTCCTTGGCCCTGCGCTCCTCGACACTGCAGTGGAATCAGCTCGCTCTAGACTCCAAGACGTCCAGCGGACGTTGACGAGTGGAAGGCGACCGGACACGACCGTCCTGGGCGGCGGCAGACGGGAGAAACGGCGCCCGCGCGCGCGTTCATACTTCGTCGCAGCGAATCGATACTGCGTATTCGACAGGCAGGCGCGGCGGGACAAAGTGGGCGCAGAGACTCTGCGTCCTTCAAGAGTCGTGGCGAAAGTCACGATACCTCTATTGCCGGCCTTTGGGAAGATACCGTCGTGGACAACATTGGCGAAGAATGCGACCGCTTCGTGCGCCATCTCCGCGATAGTGCTAAGGGAACCGAGAGTTTGAAGACTACCAAGAGAGGTCTATCCCTGGAAACTCTCGTGCTGGTACGTCGGACGGACCGCTCAACCTTCCGGCATGGACAGAAGAATAAAACAGCGAAGGTGAGTCCCAGACCAACTCTCGACTAGGATCATAAATCCTCCATTGCCAGGCTGCAAGACACAGTTATACGACTGGAGGTTGTCTAGGTTGGATTGAGAGAAGGCTCTGAACGAAACGATTCAATAGTCAAGTCTGTCATATGTCGGAAGGCGTAACCCTAGAGCAACGAGCGTCTGTATGATTCTTTCGTCGTTTCCGAAGACGTCATTGGCGGAAGTCGTGGAAGAGACGCAAGTCATGCTCAAACAATAGCTACTCTTCCCAATCAGATCCACTTTGCGGGGACAAAGCTACCCCGCGAGTGTTCAATTACCAACTTCGATGGGGTCTTTAGGGGATGGTTGAGCTCATAGTTGGAGCGGAGCTCATTACGCCTCACTCATAGGCGAAGTCCGTTTAACGCCGGAAGCAGTAAGGCAAGCTATGCAGACCAGACTCGTAGTAGTTTAGTGAAGCGATTAACGGTGGGCTCCTTTCTATATTTTACATAAAAGGTTAGCCGGAGCACTCCATTTTTGCTTTGTAAGAGGAAAGATTAGCTTTTTACGGCCCAATTTTCGGCGTAACTTCTTCATAAAAGGATAATAAAGGACGGCGTTATTCAATTCCTTTTGGGATGCGCCACGCATTCTACTTCTGGATGCGTGGAGGCCATTTGAATGCGTATTTGGCCATACAACGACTTGCGGTGCCCAGCCGATGAACAAATCAACGCTTTATCCTTCCCAGACAAGTCTGGTAGCAATTCACCGGGATGGAAAGCTTGGATGGCCTGGGAGGGAAATCCGAACCAGTAACCTGGTATCGGGTGCAGGCGACAGTCAGCGCCTCCTCCAACTGTGCTACACGCGCCCACTCTTCTTCATATCCTTAAATATTTTGAACATAAGTACGTTCAAAAAGAAGAACGATAAATTTAAAGGAAAAAACATGGCGAATAGCGAAGGCTGGCCATAAAAAGTGGCGAAAAATGCGACAACAAGGATAGCCGAGTGTATGAGGAAAGGAGGAAGTGGTAAATACCAAACACAACATGAGAAGGAACAAGGAGAGGGGAAGTACGTACTTCGCGGTAGCGGTGGGAAAGGTGAAGAGCCTGAGGAATCTGACGGGTATCCCAATAAGAAAGAATGGCGGGGATTAGGAAGGTAGAAGAGAACCACCAAGGGCTGGTGCAGAAAGACAATGGAATAAGGGATGACGAGATTCTAATGCGGAGTGGAAAGAAAACAATGAGAAAAAACAGAAGAAGAAGAAGGAAGAGGGGAGCAAAAGGAGAAGCTGAAGAAGCAAAAGAAATCCAGCTATGGCTGCTATCAGAAATGATAGAACTCGAAGAAGAAGGTCAGATCTATGGTTAAGCCTGAGTAACCTACTCTATTGACTATCTCCATGATTTTCATTCGAATCCAAACAATCGGAAAGTCTGTTTTTTCGAATGTATTCCAGTTCAGGGCGCGTGTAGCGCAGTCGAAGGAGGTGCTGTCGCGTGCACCGATACTAGGTTCCTGGTTCGGATATCCCGCCCGGGCCAACCAAGTCTTCCAACCCTCCGGGGCTGGTGAATTGATATCACACTTGTCTAGGAAGGATAAAGCGCTGAGTTGTTCATCGGCTGGCCATCAGAAGTCATTGCATGGCCAAATATGCGTTCAGATCACCTCCACGACATTACGTAGAAGTAAAATGGGTAGCGCATCCCAAAAAGGATCACTAACGCTGTCTTTTATCCTTTTTATCATTTAATTCCATTTTAAGAGCACGAAGGTTTTTGGTATTCGAAGTCAGTCCAATATTCATAATTTCTAAGGGCCTAAGTTTAATCATAACTCACAGCAGGAACATTTCAAAGGAACTTTAGTAAAATATTGTTCAAATGCTTCAAGAGCTTTCTTGACCGTCGACTCGAAGAAAATCATTCATTTTTTCCATGAAATTCATCATTTAGTTTACTTTTTAAAGGAGCGATCACACTATGTACTGTTGTTTTCATTTGTTTCAACTTGTTTTAATCTGATTGCTCACACTTTTTACCTTTTTTAAATTGCACGCTTTTAAAGTTGTTGTATTTGTTGTTCTAATTATGTAAGGTTTACGTGACATTATCTGGTCTCCAATAAATAAATAAATAAATAAACTTTCTAGTTACGAATAATCTGAATTTCGATAAGCACTGTGCTACAACAGCCAACAAGGCTATAAAAGCCATGCTTAATCTGCTTAGAGCCTTGTCTTCAAATGACAGTTACATTCTTCTCCAAGCGTATAAGGGTTTCGTCAGGCCTGTGTAAGGATTAAAAATTGGCGTGCCATTCTCCAGGCCAATATTGAAGAATGGCACGCCATTGTTTAATCCTTACACACGAAATGCTAGCGATCTGATAGAACGAGTTCAGAACAGTTTCACCAGAAAGCTTACGATACGTAGCTTGGGGTTTGCATATGGCCAAATTCCGTCAAGTCAGGAATGGTGATTCTGGGCTAGACACTCTTGGTTTGAAAGAAAGAGAAATGACCTATTGCTTTTTCACAAATTTGCTAACGATGCAAGCTGTATAAAGCTGTATAAAGAAGATCCAAGCGAAATTGTAGGCGCTTCTTTTTCTTGCGTAGGACCCTCCCCTCATATGGGAAGCTTTGAAAAAGGCAGAATCTTCTTGGGAATTATAAAGCTTTTAAAAAATTTCTGAAATTACATCTGAAGCCATAACTCACTGATGCCTTAGACGTCGTCCATCGTTTACTTTTTCATTTAGATAATATGTGCAGATTGCATTTGCTTTTCTCGTTTTGTGATTTTATATACAGATTCTACTTATACTCGTGTAAATAAAAAATAAAATAAAAATAAACAAGGGAAGACAAGATGGTTGAAGATGGAAAAAGGATAAAGGTAGGGAGAAAAAGGACTTCGAGGAAGAAGACAACAACAAAGATCTGCATCAAGAAGGAGCCTGAGCAGAGCAAAGAGTGAACTAATCGTAAGAGTGTGCACCCTTTCATCACCTATAGAACTTTTGGAGCAGGAAGGCCACATTCCGAGAGAGTGATGCAAATGTTGCTCAGCTTGGAAAGTACAATAACCTGAGAATACCATAGACATTTATGTATTGTCCTTGTAGTCTTTACTCTGAGTTTTCGCCCTTTACTTCAGCCTTTGTTCGTCTTTATGACGTGATCTGACTTATTGCCCTCACACGATAACTTCGGAGTATTCTCATCACCTAAAGGCACGTAAACTTTGCGCCTACGCGTTATTGATTTAGAAGGGAATGCTTGAAATCTTGGCGCGTGCTAGAGCAGTGGGAAGAATCTTTGGCTGCCGCGTACCCCCGGATTCCAGGTCTCTGGTTCGGATTTCCCTCCCAGGCCAACCAAACCTTCCATCATCCACGAATTGGTAGCAGACTTGTTTGGAAGGTATAAAACACTGACCTGTCTATCGGCTGACCACCGCAAGTTGCTTTATAGAGCAAATTCATTCAGAACTCCTTCACGACAACCTGTAGAGGTAGGATGCTTGGCGGATTGATTCACGCCGCCCTTTATTCTTTTGCTTGGAAGCATATGAAGCTGCCCATCCTCACGCCTAAAATATGAGAGACCTACAAGAAATCTGCAAGATTTGTGGTTATAAATAGTCCGGAAACACCCAAAAGTAAAAGATTATTCGCGTGTAAAGTCAGTAGATGGGCCATATACCGGAGTTTTTTGGTACACAGTACCTACTCTCCTATAAGAACCGTTCATCCTGTTTGGGATGCGCCACGCATTCTACTTCTATGGGATGTCGTGGAGGCGAATTTGAATGCGTATTTGGCTTATACGATGGCTAGTGGCAGCCAACCGATGAAAAAGTCGGCCTTCCTAGAGAATTTTGGAACTACAGGGTGCGCCAAAATTATGGCGGCAGCACATGCACGAACAATTATACCTCCTATTCAGAGCGTCTGCTTTTTTCTGTGCTTTCATTGTTTTTGCTGCGTCAATTTGTCTATGTTTATCTTAATCAAGAATAAGAATAAATTGCTTTTCAAGATTGTGAAACGTTCTTGCCACCGTGCTTCAATCATTGAACTTTACCAGGCTTCTCGGCATGCGACATTCACCAGCGTCTTAGGGTTCATCGAAGTGTTCTATATAGATCCACCAGACGCTACGAAGACCTGAGTACCGAGAAGGATAGATAGGGACGATGAAGGCACGTATCTGTGGCAACTAGGGAAGACATCATGAAGGTACGTTAACGAATTCGCAGGAACCCGGTGCGCTCGGCCTACCGAATGTCGCGAGAAATGGAGGTCAAGGAGGACTATTTGAACCTTCTGAAGAACGAACTGTTACCCTGGACTAGTGCTCACTTTGGAAACCGCTCCTGGATCTTCCAACAGGATAGAGCTCCAGCTCACAGAGCGAGAATGGACTGATGGACTGATGCAGGACTGATGCAAAGGCAACTGTCGGACTCCCCCAGCCTCTCTCCGGATTCTGTTGTGATGGATTACACCGCCTAGGCAGTTCCGAAAGCCAAAGCCTGCGGGAAACCTCACCGCTCCGTGGATTCTTTGAGGGAAGCTCCCCAGAAGGCGTGGAATGAACTCGACGTGCCATACTTGCGTGCCGCCGTCGATTCCTTTCCCAACCGCCTCAAACCGCCTGTATCGACACCGATGGAGATATCTTCGAATCTCAATGTTGTCTATAGTTTACAATAGACTAACAAATATTATCGCATTATTGGTTTCTCGGAAGTGCTGAATTTTCGTTTTCGGCGATCTGAATAACTTGTCACCACAATTTTGGCGCACCCTGTAATTCATCGGTCCCGTAGGAAAGGAAGGCTTGGTTGGCTTGGGCTAAACTTGAACCAAGAAGTTCGAATTGGAGTGTGCGCAACAGTCCCATATTAATGATAAATGGGAGGATTCAGTTCTCGTAAATGAGCATGCGCATTCTCTTTCGGAGATCCCTTACAAGGGAAGGGTCTGAAGCGTATTCCTGAACGGGAAGAGCGAGTCATATAGTAAGAAAACCCACCCCTCAATTAGTATAAAGTTAAAGTATAAAGTTTTTATTAGTTTTTTGGCAAGTCGTTAAACCCAATGAGTAGTTGGTCCTCGAGGTTGCAATGGGACCGGCGCCTCACGAGTTCTGGGTCTCTTATATGTCCGCCAGCGGATCGTAGCGCAGTGGATAGTGACGTTACTTCATGCTAGAGAAGTTCGGGGGTTCGATGCTACTGCGCTGCTGTATTTTTGCATTTCAACTGATTGGTTGAGACTTGAGGGATTATGATGTCTATACCATTTTCTGACGTTTTCTGCGCAATTTCCAGGTGTATGCTGTGGAGAGTAACTTTTTTGCAACTTGTTTTTACTGACCGGTTTTTAACTAAAAGGCAATGAGAAAGTTATTTAACATAATGATAATTCAAGGTTCCCCTATTCCTTCAAGGACTTGGCAAAAAAGACAAATTTTTATACTAATTGAGCGGTGGGGATTATTCCTACATATATGACTCGATCTCCTCGTTCAGACATACGCTTCAGACCCTTCCCTTGTTCGAGGTCATAGGCTCAAATGGCTCTCAGTATTCTGCACAGTGCAATTGTAGCTGAAGTAGCAATTCACAAGTCCAACGAGGAATGAAAGCCTGACGAGTTTGGTCACGGAATTGTGCCCAAAATTGAATGAAGTACGCGCTGACGTCGCCTCTTCTCGACTGAGCCGTACAGAGGCGGGCCCAAGAGGCTAACCTAGGGTCGGATTAATCAACGACTTACATAACTTTAACAGAGAATTCACAGCGGAAAACTCAGATACGCGGCTTATCACTCACAATATCGCTTGATAAGCAGCGCTATCAGGGATTTCGGCTTATTTTCTCTGCTAAATTACTGTAAGTCGTTGATGAATCCGGGCCCTGAACGGTAATCATTACGGAATGTTTCACTGCGACTGAGTCTCCTCATCGCGCAGCTTAACCGCCGCTCACTCCGCCTCCCTTCATCAAGTTTTCCAGATGGGCTTCACTTCTGAAGGTCTGCGGGAAGTAGTTGATCTCCGGCTCAGACGGCGCAAACACTGGGAAGAATTCCGTCCTAGTTCGTTAGCGCTCGTTACTTCGTCATCTGAACGTTCATCGGGGAATTTGTGACTTTTACGAGAGCAAACACACAACAAGTGTCACCACGGCCAGCGGCAAGGTTAACGTCGGACCGGTCCCCGGCGATTTTCGATTCAGCAAGGCATTTCGTGGAATACTTGGTGTTGGTATACAATTCCAGAACGATTTTCGAATAGCCTCCTTGAAATTCAAGTGAGAAAAAAAACAAGAATAAACTACGGGTTAGGCATTCATTACTGGGTTGCGTCACGCATTCTAATGCTGCTGGATGTCGTGGAGACAATTTGAATGTGTATTTGGACTGTAGAACGACCTGGGGTGTCGAGATATTAAAGGAAGTTAGTGTTTTATCATTTCCGGACAAAGTTGGTATAAATCACTTACGCCGGAGAGATGGAGGGTTTGGTTACCCTGCCAAGGAGCAGGGTGCATCCAAGAGCTTGAATCAAAGTGCACACTACAGCCGGCTCCTCTTCCTGCCACGCTACCAAGTGCCCAATATCAAGTGGAAGTTCGATGTTTCGATGAAAATACAAGCACAGAGAGCCTAGAGGACCGCAGGATAAACCACCCAAACCAGACGGTTATCTTGCAAAAGAACGAAACGAAGACGTAGATGAAACCAACAGTGAGTAAAGGTACTGAAATGCTGGAACGAATTCTAAGCCGAGGAGGACGAAGATCAGAAAACTATGGCAAAGAAGAGCTTATTACCAGCAGACAAAGAGAAGACAGCAGAACCAAGAAGCAGAACATACACTCAGGTACGACGAAGACCACAATTTAGACAACAAAGAACTAGACGACAAAAAAGACGGCATGCAAAATATTGCCGGAGAAGGCAAAGACAACGTAGAATGGGGAAAATAGCAAGTGTGTCTGATGGTGAACAAGAGGAAGAAGGAGGCTCAGAGCATTGAAGAGCGATTCTCTAAAAGAATTGCGAGAAAAGGACAGCATGTCGCCAAAAGGTTAAAAGAACGGTATTAGTCAATCCCTTTAGGGGATGCGCTGCATACTCTACATCCACGCAATATTTTGGAACCAATTTGAAGGCGTGATTGGTTTACGGACAACCGTTCATCGGCTGGTTCCGTGGCGATGAGCAGTCATGCACTAAGTCTGAACAGTGGTTTATATTTCCCAAAGCAATCTACTCCCAATTCATCGCTTATAAATGTAGGGGTGTAGGGCTCGATTGACCTGGACGGGACCGAGCCAGGAACAGACTCGAGGCGCACCCGAAACACCGCAGTCACTCTGCTTCTCTGCCACATGTTTTGTATATTGAAGAAGAAGAAAATGTGTAAGGCAAGGCAACAGCTTGGACGGGAAAATGGAAAAGTAGAAAAGGGCGAGTCTGGAGAAGAGGGCGAAATGGTTACGAAGAGAATCGAATGAAAAAAGGAATCCAGAAGACCACGATCCTTTGAGCCATTCAATTTACTAACTCACATTAATCCACTTATTTTAGAGATATTCCGGACATGCCGCTGCGGCCAACAAGCACAAGCGGCGCCAAAGATGAGAAGCGGCGCAAAAGGGCGCCGGAGAGTGCCGTTTTCCGCTCGCCACGCGTCGCGCCGGATGCAAATCGCTTATGGCGTCGCGACGCAACTTCGGGACGTTAGGCTGATGGAAGGAGCCTACCCATACGCTTGGACGAACATGGCCTACTGTTTGGAGCCATGGCGTGCTGTGAACAATTCATATGGGCCCGACAGAATCAATTGAGTGGGCGCGACAACCTATAGAGCGAGCGACAGCTTGTAGAGTGAGCGTATGAAGAGTATTAAAGGAAATTCCTACCCTTTCTACACAGGAATTGCTCTAAGACTATCCAGCTTGCATCTGGAGTGCGCCGCGTACTGCACGTGTCGACCAGAAGCTCATCCGTCTTCTTTCGGAGCGGTCCTGACGTTTCGCCTATGTAGAATTCCAGTTTATCTTGTCACAGTGATTTTCGCTTGAATGAGATGCCGTGCGTAATCGTCGTAGAGCTGGAGGCGGTTGGAAATCAAGACAAAGAGGGAGCCATGGCCACCTTACGATGCTTTTGACGTCCATCGCAAAAGAATCCGACATGAAAGGTATGATGAGTGGAGAACATAAAGGTGATCGCTGATGAATCCAACAACACGACACTCCTTTGAGCCGTACCCATTTCCTACATGTTTTAATCCCCTGCTTCTCTCTTCTTGGAACTTAGGCGTGGCAACTTCTGATCTCGATATGAGTACAGTAACAAACACGACGTTTTTATTTCGATCTGACACTTCAACCAAACTGTCGTCTTCAGCGACTACGGTCCCATTGTGGTGGATCCATGAGCCTCTGAATGCGACGATTATGTCGAAACATCCAGCCAGGATAAACACTTCCACCAACAACCTCGTGTCTAGCATATTACTGATATATTTAT